>SJYQ01000681.1:664811-686088 GCA_006410935.1 Redunca redunca
AAAATAATACCTATTGATCACTGAATTCATCTATGAATTTTATTGTTTCTAAAATGAAAATTTTGCAGTCCTCAAATCACACATTAGCCTTCTTAATATTTATCAACTTTAATTTAGAGACCTATGGTAGATAAACTGGTTTTAATTTTAACTCAATTAAAACCAATTAAGCAAAATATTTTTTTATTTTTGGAATTTCATGAATTACTGAAAAATTCTCTTTGAGAGATCCTGGTATTTTCTTGATCTAAATCACTTACTTGAGAAATGTTAAGTAAATCCTTACTATTACTTAAAAATACCCCTTAAATGTGTATTATTTTTTTTATTCTTTGGAAAAAAAGTATTATTTAATATTTAAATTCCATATAAAAAAGAGAATTTCATTATATGAATATTAACACTTTCTTTTTACTCACTCAAAAAAGTTTTAATCCTCTTACTTGATGAAAATGAAGCCACCAGAGCTATTTGCCTAACCTAACATTTTGCATTTATTGCTGCCTATTTTTTGAATATAGCAATATATTAGCTATGCTTAAGATGTATCTAATACCTTAAATTCCCAATGTAATGTTTCTTCACAAAAATATCAGCATAACAGTTCACTACATCTTAATATTTATGATCTAACCGAAAGCCATCATAAAACAGCCGTAAAGTCAGGTCAGCAGAGCATTATCTACTTAGTTTTTTCTTTTTACTTTACATGGAAAAAGAATTATTCTCCATACTTTACCTGAAGAAAAGAAATAAAATTATTTCAGAGAACATGAACATATACACGTCACTAAACGCTACCTCAATGCGTTATTACCTGTCTAGGGAAAGTGTTACTGTCTCATTCATTTCCGGTATGTCATCAGCTTTGACAGTAATGTTGATTGTTGTGTCACTCTGCCCAGATAAAAACACAACAGAGCCATTAAAGGGTCCTATATCGTCCAGGGTCACTGCTTTTGAATTAAAGCCAGAGGGCTTCAAACTCCAGTGGACAGTAGCCTGGCCATCAGTTCCATCCCGATGTAAGGGAATGCACACCTTATAAAGAGAAGAAAATAGAACAAGTTCTTCTGAAATACATGCTCACAAACTACCTAAGCTTTCAGTCAGTACAGACACATGCTAAATGAATGTTTAGGCACTCTGCATAGAGAAGCGAACAATTAAAATGCTATTAAAAGCACAATTGAACAAGCTTCTTTCTACGCATGACAATTATAAGATTTCATTACTTCATATTAGTTTTTGCTGGTCAAATTTATCTACTAAATTTCCCCCACCCAACAATATGCCTATGCTGAGATTTGTCTTAACAAAAAGACTTCATTTTAAGAGCCAAAGAACCGTGAAAAACAGAACAATTTAGTTAAAGAGTAAATCTCCACCAGAGGGTCTCTGAAAAGAGAATTAATATCACAATACAAACTGAAAAATAAGCTTTTGTGAATAAATCTGGGAAGTACACAGTTACATCAAATGCATCCTAAAGTGATAGAGGGAAAATAAGAAAACAATAATACAAGTAAGAATAAGAAATGCTTCTAACCAAACAAATGTCGATACTTAGGGCTCTGAGTTTCCATGGGCAAGTTACTTAACCTTTCTGACCTCAATTTCCACATGTGAAATAAAGCTAGAGGCTCCCTATTTTGCAAGTTCCTGGTGAAGAGTAAAGTGTCTCTCCATAGCATGAACTAAATAAATGGAAACTAGTATAATAATTCTGAAACAAATTCTGAAACAAACTTGCTGGTGTCATTTGAGTACAGCACACTTTCAAAATGTCTAAGAAAAGGATCACTGAAGATCATAATGAAGTTTTTTTTCAAGCAAAGAATATAAACAAATATTTAACAGTAGGTATGCAATTATTTTTAAGTGCCTAAAAAAGGTATCCTCTGAGCTTTGCCCTTTAACATAGGCCATCTTGAAAAACATGGAAGATATTTTCCTCACTAACCATTCTCCTAATTTGAGGGCTGGGCCCTTGAATCACCCCAAGGGAGTGGGCATGGCCAGGCTGTAAACAGGACAAACAGAACAAAGGGAAATTCTCACTTCTGCTGTTTCCCAGAAGGGGAAGAATACAAGTTCAGGGAGACCAAAACTTTCCCTAGAAGCTCATTTCCCTCCAGGGAAAAATATGGAATGGTACATGTAGAGTTTTGGAATATAGATGAGTAAGAACAAACCATTCTTTTAGAACAAACTGAATGCTTTTGAGGTTTTAGAAGAAAACAGTGTATTATGAAAAATACAAAAAATCAAAACCATCTTGAAAAACTGAGCTTCTCTGCCAATTCACAGAATCAAATATACAAACAAAAGAAGTTGTGGTCACCATATTTTGACATGAGGCTTTGGTAACAAAAACAACTCTATACACATTCCTAACCTGAACCACAAACCAGTTTAAATCAAATCTAAGTGTGAGAGAACTTGAGAGGGTTTTAGGGACAGACTGTGGCTCAGGGAACGGCATGGTCAAAGGTCAGAGTAGTCTCTAGACAGATGGCAGGAAATTCCACCAGGTGGCAGGCAGGGAGAGGTACCATATAAGTGAACATGCTTTAGTGTGTGTGTGTATCCAGAAATATTCATATATATATATGAATATATATATATGAATAATATTCATATATATATATTCCTAAGATTTGGTATCCCCTACTTTATCACCACCGCCTTCACCACAAAACATAGGACGCCACCCCAATCCTGCCCAAGGCAAGCATGAGGAGTGCTTGGAAATGGAAAAAGTCAAGGATTCTTGTGGTATATATGACTTGGCTAATTTTTAAAAAACTTGTGTTGGGCTATTACTTTATCAAATGTCACAAGCACTACCTGAAAACACCCTCATCATACTACCCTTCTTTCCTGTAAGCAATTAATTCTTAGATGGAAAAAAATCACACATTCATCAATTACTTTATGTCAAATTACATACTGAAGGCTTGCTATAAATGGTGAAGTTTTTCAAGATCTGTTAACTCTATATTAACCTGACTCCTCCTCAAAAAAAAGTGTCTCTATCTCAAACTCAATATGCCCCATCAATAAGAAAAAGTCTACTTACCACTTTAGCAGCAAAATCTTCCGGCTCATGCAAAATGATTGGAAGATTGCTAATAAAGCCAATTTCTCCATTTGCAATGTCTGGAGTAACCACCAAAGAAATATTTTGGATTTCCCCAAATCTAGGACTTATAGGTGGGATTGGGGGAACTATATTCACCAACTCCACAGCTTCCAACTGGAATAAACAGATAGAAAAACACCATACGAAATGAAAAGAAAAGAAATATTTAAGAAAAATTTTCAAGTCTCAATTGAATGAAAATACAAGCATGGGTAAAGGCTACCAATAATCTGGCAACTTCCATCTCCTTCATTCATTATCCTAACTCAACCTCCTGCACTGTTCTCTTAACCTCTTTCTGCTTCCCAACCATGATTATTCCCAGGGTTCTTCCTGAGACCTTTATATTACAATTTCACACCCACTCCCTAAAAATCTCTGTATCTCTCCTTCAAAATTCCAAATCTTTATAACTGCCACTGAATATGATGAAAATGTTGCAGAGACACCTTACAGATAGGATGTGCACAAAAGAAACCACCACCTCTGCTCCATGTTACACGATTTTACCCAGTACCGCCACCCACTTTTCCTCCTTGTTGCCTGTACCCACCTACCTTGATTTAAAGCCAAATATCAGCGAGTTACCCACACCTCCCTCCTCCCTTCCAATGAACCAGATCTCCAATCAAATCATTCACTCCTCTCTGCCAGAGAAGATTCACTATCAGAAGACCATTCAAACTCCAAATGTGACTTAATATGTCTTTATGTTTAAAGAAATGCATCATGTGTCCCTGTGATTAATGAACATGACTTTCACTGTAACTTTTCAAAGTTTTTCCTCATGTAGAAGTGCCTCTAACCATCATCACAGAATTCAAAATGCACTCGCTTTTAAAAACCAGTGAAATAGCCCTCTCCCCTAGGAAAATTTCCTTGGATTCTCCAGCCCTCTTTCTTCTATCTCTTCCTCGACTTCTACTACTACCCTCACTAAACTTAGAAATTCACTTTAAATTTCACATATTGCTTGCTTATCATCATTTCCCATGTTCCAGACTTTTACTTCCCAACAGGACTACAGAACTCTCGTGGATATGTGTCCTTCTCAATATTTTCCTGAAACATGACACAGACCTGTAAGTACAGCAGCTACACAATAAATGTGTTGATTTACCCCTACAACACAAAAGGAACTCTCTACAAATCCTGATACATCAAAATCTTCAACTTTCAAAAACCCAACTTATCAATCCTCACAGTGCTCACGTGACTGCAGTCATTATAGGATTGCAAAAAGCATAGAGATTTTGAGTTAAAAAGCAACTGTAAACTCAATGGAGCAGTATGGATCTCCCCCTCAACAGGGCCCTGTTAGGCTTTGTAATGTGGCTACAAAGCCACTACGTAACCAGCAGTAGACACTGGTGATTGAAGTTGGTTTTCCACTGGTGGACAAGGACTAAACCGATACTGCACATACGCTCACATTTTCTGATGAACAGTGTACATTTTAAGGGCAAAAGTAAATGCTTTTTAAATGTAACACACTCTGCTTTGAAAATCATATACAGGAGAAGAATACCAAAAGTTCCATAATTGGTAAATATTCACTTCACTTGAGTAAAAGGAAAAAAAAAGAAGTCAAACTAATTTTGCCAAATATTGGTATGTAGACTGAATCAAGTATAATGAAACATTCAGTCCTTCAGGATACTGCATTTACTTAATAAAATAAATGAAATGTGAAAATAAACAGTTAAAACCACATAACTGTTATTCTTCTACAGAAAAATAATATACATAACATATATATGTATTTATCTTTAAAGAGAGCACAAAAATTTAAAAATAAAAATATATATTTGAATGGCATATAAAGTACACACTGGTTAGAGGCAAAGACTTGAAAACACAATGGTCCTGTGTGAGTCAGAACGTGTTTGTGAATGAACACTCTCATCCCTATTTATTCACAGAGAGTCAAACTGATAACACTGTTGAAAACATCAAGGGTGGGGGAAAACAACATATTTTACTTCAAAACTTCTCAAAAAGGAGAAAACTCATATTCTACTTAAATTTATCAAAACAGTTACAGGACTAATTCTAAACACAGTAATTTTGAAAACTAAGAAGAAAGAAGATATAGAAGGCCATGAAATGAACTGATCAAAAGGAAAATGCTAATTTTCCATGGCTTACTTCCTAGTCTCCAAGCCTTTTTTGTCTGGGTTCCTTAAGCATCTGCTAAATCAGACTACTCCATTCATAGTTGTTCTTTGCTTTCAGACAGTTTGCAAGGGGGACAGCACATTAGTAACCCCATGCCTGCCAAAAGCTGTATCCCAGACTAACGTATTTAGCTGAGAGGGTCACTAAAGAATAAGAAGCTCATGTCTCTGATTCTCCTTTCTTCAGTTTCATTCAGGTTTCCATGCAGAGTCTGATGCCTCCTATTCTAAAGTTGCTCATCCATTATGTACTATACAAACTACACAACCTTTTAATTCCAACCAGCCTTCCAGAGCCAACAGCTATTCTGAACCTGAAGGAACTGTGTCAGTGACTAATAAAGCCCTTTCTTCCTAAAGTGTTAAAATGACTGTCTGCACTATAAGACCTTTCTTATTCAACTGAATATAGAGATTGATAAAAAATTGAGTTTGGAATTAGTACAAACAGATTTCTAACCCACGATCACCAAAATTCAGATATTCTTCAAGTTTCTCCTTACTTTTCGAGTGTTATCAAAAATAAACTCTGTCATGTTCATATTTATTCATCAGTCGCTCAGTCGTGTCTGACTCTTTGTGACCCCATAGACTGCAGCATGCCAGGCCTCCCTGTCCTTCACTATCTCCCAGAGCTTGCTCAAACTCATGTCTACTGAGTCGGTGATGCCATCCAACCATCTCGTCCTCTATCATCTCCTTCTCCTCCTGCCCTCAATCTTTCCCAGCATCAGGGTCTTTTCCAATGAGTCAGTTCTTCACATCAGGTGGCCAAAGTATTGGAGTTTCAGCTTCAGCATCAGTCCTTCCAATGAATATTCAGGACTGATTTCCTTGAGGATTGACTGGTTTGATCTCCTTGCAGTCCAAGGGACTCTCAAGAGTCTTCTCCAACACCACAGTTCAGAAGCATCAATTCTTAGACACTCAGCCTTCTTTATGGTCTAACTCTCACATCCATACATGACCACTGGAAAAATAATAGCTTTGACCTTTGTCAACAAAGTAATGTCTCTGCTTTGTAATACGCTGTCTAGGTTTGTAATAGCTTTTCTTCCAAGGAGCAAGCGTCTTTTAACTTCATGGCTGCAGTCACCATCTGCAGTGATTTTGGAGCCCAAGAAAATAAAGTATGTCGCTGTTTCCATTGTTTCCCCATCTATTTGCCATGAAGTGATAGGTCTGGATGCTATGATCTTCGTTTTTTGAATGTTGAGTTTTAAGCCAGCTTTTTCACTGGTTATGTTCACATAGAAGGCTGAAATAAAATCACTAGAGTAATTCTGACCAGTTGAAGATTTTTAATAGAGTTTTGTTTACATAGGGATTCTGCAGCCATGTGGATAGAAATATTGGATGTCTTCAGAGGCTACAAGTTCAATATAAAGGTCACTAACACTGGCATAAATATAGGGTGTCTCTTGTTCTTCGGTCGCTTAGACTCATCCAACTCTTTGTGACCCCATGGACTGCAACAAGCCAGGCTTCCTGTGCTTCACTATCTCCCGGAATTTGCTCAAACTCATGTCCATTGAGTCAGTAATGCCATCCAACCATCTCATCCTCTGTCACCCTCTTCTTCTCCTGCCCTCAACCCTTCCTAGCCACAGTAAAAACTGGTTTTGAGGCAGCGTAAGAAAACAAATCAGAAATGAAAAACAGAAAAGTTCTCTACAATTCAAAATCAATACTCTGCATCATCAATTCTTAATCTCGGGTCACGTCAATCAATTCATCAATTCTCGGGTCACGTCACTGCAACTACTACAGGAATTCTAGGGCTCCATGAAAGAAAAATCAACTGTGTAAAATCCTGCCTTCATTTCACTTGTTTTAATAATTTCTTTATCATATGAGTTTTGACCTAGCCAAGATCGGAGGCAAAGGAAGAACTGAATACTGAGATTCTAGGGACCAAAAAACCTTAAACATACATGCTGTGAATTGAATGCTTGTATCCCCACCCCTAAAATTTATACATTGAAACCCTTATGCCCAATATGATAGTATTTGAAGATGGGACCTTTGGGAGGCAACCAGGTTGTAAGAGTAGAACCCTCATGATGAGGTTTGTGCCCTTATAAGGAGAAACACCAAAGAATTTGGATCCTATCTCTCTGCACCACATGAGCACCCAGCAAAAAGACATCATTTCTGCACACCAGGAACGGGATTCTCCCCAAGAGTCTGATCTCACACCTCCCAGCCTCCAGAAGTGAGCAAAGTAGATGTCTGATGTTTAAGCCATGACCCAGACTGAAGTGACTTGGTGGCAGCAGCAGCAGTATTCTAAATTGCCTTAACTTCTTGCTCAACAGGGCCAGGACCACGGGCTTGACCACTTGCTCAGTTTCACTTCACAGATTCAGATCCACCACTGTCTGGCCATTCATCTCACAAGAGCATTCTACCAGTGGTAGGGGCAACAGAATTCTGTTCACCCATCATCCCCAGAAGAGAAATTCAAGGGTCCTCTAAAAAGTGGGTTATCCTCATAGACAGAAGGGTGCATCATATAATAATTTACTCATTATGAGGAGACCCAACAGAATAACAGTAATAACAATAAAGATGAAATATAGATCTCCCACCACTAGGGACAAAGCCTTGGGATACTGACAAGTGGTCTCCCTGTTATTGACATATTGCCAAAAGTCATCCCCACATACTGACAAATCATATATCCCTTAACAGAGCACTCACTAGATACCCATTGCCCCTGCTGCTAAGTCACTTCAGTCGTGTCCGACTCTGTGCGATCCCACAGACAGCAGCCCACCAGGCTCCCCTGTCCCTGGGATTCTCCAGGCAAGAACACTGGAGTGGGTTGCCATTTCCTTCTCCAATGCATGAAAGTAAAAAGTGAAAGTGAAGTCGCTCAGTCGTGTCTGACTCTTTGCGACCCCATGGACTGCAGCCTACCAGGCTCCTCCGCCCATGGGATTTTCCAGGCAAGAGTACTGGAGTGGGGTGCCATTGCCTTCTCCGAGACACCTCCACTAGAGGTCCTCAATTAATGCACAAACCATACAAGCACAAGAAGTAGACCAGCTCAAAAAAAAAAAAAAAAAGATAAAAAAATCTTCAGAATAAAATGGCCCAACCCATCAACTGCTAAGCAAGGTATGACACAGCCATGAGAAACTTAAAATGCCAAGAAGATTTTTTTTTTAAGTTTTCAGAGATAAAGAGCAAGTTAATAAAGGCAAATCATCTCTTCTCCTCAAACTTCTCATTAGCTACTCTGAAAGCTAAAAGAGAATACCTTTCAAGTTCATAAGAAGAAATTATTTTAATCTAGAAATTCCTATAAGCCAGGAATCAATGTATGAAGTTTCACTGAGCTCAAAGGTTCAAGAAGTTTACCTGGCACATACTTTTTCTGCTCATGTATTTGAGGATACATATGTTACAACAAAACTAAAACACAATCCAAGAAATAAGATGCAAAAAATCAAGAAAATTAGGGAGTTAGTGAAACAGTCACAAGCAGCACATGAGAGGCAAGTTGGAGAAAGCAGCTGGCACAGCTAAATGCAGCATCAGCACATGTAAGACAGCTTGGAAGGACTGATACTGAAAATCCAGTACTGGCCACCTGATGTGAAGAGCCGACTCATTCGAAAAGACCCTGATGCTGGGAAAGACTGAGGGCAGGAGGAGAAGGGGGCAACAGAGGATGAGATGGTTGGATGGCATCATCAACTCAATGGACATGAATCTGAGCAAACTCCAGGAGATAGTGAAGGACAGGGAAGCCTGGCATGCTGCAGTCCATGGGGTCACAAAGAACTGGATACAATTTATCAACTGCACAAAAAAGACAGCTGGATGGAAGACCTAATTTGGTAAGAATGGCATATAAAAGGGAGCAGTCAACTCCAGAGAAAGCAATGATAAACTAATAAAACAAAGCTAGGGAAAAATATGAAACAAACTTAAATATCCCATGGTTCAAAGAAATTGACGAAATATGAGATTTCATTTCATATATACTTCAGTTAGCATGGTATAATGGTAACAGATTATACATTCCTTCCTTACTGCTCTATTCATACTATCTCATTCTGTTTGAAACTTACAAATGTAGTTACATAATCAAAATTTGCTAAGCACCCTTTATTACTTTCTAATTTTCAAAATCAATCACCTGCAACCGTATGGAAAATACAACTATAGTATTGTGAGTACAGATGTATCAAACTTTGGCAATAAAAACAATGCTTTGGTTTGGACTTCCCCAGCAGTCAACCGCAAGACTCCACACTTCCACTGCAAGGCGCATGGGTCTGATCCATGGTCAGGGAACTAAGATTCCGAATGCCAAGCCATATGGCCAAAAAACTTAAATTAAAAAAATGTTTAAGTAATGCTTTGGTTAATAAAAGTTAAAAAATAAAAGAAATAAAATGGAAAAATGTTATAAGAGCTTTATTTCTTATTAAGTAATAAAAGTCCAAAGACTACCTATGTTAACAGATTTTTTTGGTATACTATTTAAAAGTATCTACAAAATTTTCTGTCATATTGCTTTGTTCATTTCTGAACGCCTTCCCTGCAATATCCATCATGAAAAACTTATTTATTCTACAATCCAAATTTCTATGTCACATTTTCCCAAATCAACTCAAAAGAATGACAGACCTCTCACTGGCTCTCTCCCGGCCCTTCCCTACTCACAGTTTATGAATAACTCCATTATATCATGAATTATACTGACCTACATTTCATATCTGATCTGCTTTTATTATTGGCTAATTAAAACACTGATCTTAGTATGTCTGATCTGCTTTTATTATCTCATAATTAAAACACTGATCTTAGTATAAACCTTGTTTTATTCATCCTTATACACCTGAGGGGCAGACAGTTTCTCTTTAGACTCCGTACATAACTTGCAGTAAGCAACAGAATCCAAAATATAAATGAGGATAAAATAATGACTAATTAACTCTCTCACTCAGGTAAGGACACTTGTGGCTGAACCAAAGTTGGGATTATTTTAATCATTAAAGTACCTGTACTAAAAAGTGGGCCCCATTTTGAAGGAATGCATCATTTCTTATTGGCAATTTTATAGTGACTTGGGTTTTCTGTTCTGGAAAAATGAGACTGCTTCTCTTGGATATATTTAAGATGCCATCTTTTGCTCGCAGAGGGTCCACAGCTCCAGCAGGAATATAAAATGCAGAATAAAATATCTTCACATCTCCTTTAGTTCCTCCCAGTCTTGTAAGACTCAAGGATAAACATCGTTCACCTGGGCTACTTTCAATCTTCTGGTTTTCCACAGGAAAAAATGTTATTAAGCCATAAACATCATCACTATCCTGAATGTAGAACAAAAGCTGCAGATAAAGGAATAAAACATTAAAGTGCAGAATTCTCACATCTGAGATCACCAAACTGTTTATTTTCTAGGCTATTTTGAATTTTAATGTGTAATTCTGTATCATATCTAAACATGATTACTCATATAAGGAACAGAGTAAAAGAGGAACTGGGCTTCCCAGGTGGCTCCGTCGTAAAGAATCTGCCTGCCAATGCAGGAGATGCACGTTCGATCCCTGAGTTGGAAAGATCCCAACTGAGTTGAGAGCAGGAAATTGCAACCCACTCCAGTATTCTTGCCTGGGAAATCCCCGGACAGAGGAGATTGGCAGGTTATGGTCTATGGGGTCGCAAAAGAGTCGGACACAACTTAGCGACTGAACAACAACAAAAAGAAGATGAGTTAAAAACACATTTGAAAACTTTGTGGAATTTTTTTTTAAGAATAAACTTTTTATTTACAGATGGGACAACCTTCAGCAAGGGAATTAACCACCACTTCCAAAACCTATGCTCTTCCTGTCACATCAAACTAAACATATATAAGATGTGTATGATCAAATTCTTTGTCTGTTCGAGAGCACAGAAGTATTTCTACACGCAAAGTGTAGCAAGAGACCTACCTCCGCTGGTTCGCTCACTTCTGCACCTCCTCGTATCGTATGAGGTAGAATCTGAAGTAGGTAAGCTTCTGCCTCTTCTGGAAGGTCATCATTAACGACAGTGAGAGGAATTGATGCCAACATCTGCCCTTGTGCAAAATGGAGAACTCCAGATCTTGGCCTGATATCTGTCGTTACTGGTGAGGGATCGCTGCTATTGCGTGTCAGCACCCAGTTCACGGAAACATTTCCGTGAGTGCCACCATTTCTAACCACTGTAATTTCTTCAAATCTGGAAGAAAGATAATATGGATCTTAATACACTCTATTTCCTTGAAATGGGCATTTTCAACATCAAGTTGTCCACTAGCCACTGGTAAGCAGAATCCAAACCATAAAGAATGACTGTTTTTAACATGAAGGAGTAGGTATGAAGATGTGCCCTAGGAAACTACCGTAACATGAATTAACTTGCATATTTAAATGTGTTTTAAGTATCACTCCCCAGATAAGAAAGAAAACAGTGAAACCATGGTCGAGGAAATTACACATATCCTTAACAGTTCAGCACTGTGTCCAGCACCACAAATATCAAATCTTGGAATAATAATTAAAATAACTGCAGCAATACAAGGTTTAAAATAAATCCTACCTTGTTGTTGTATCTTCATCAATTATAACTGTCCTTTCAAACAAGACACTGTTGAATGAGAGGACACCGTAAGGTTTGTCATTTGGCTTAATGGTGACTTGTACCACAGAAGGGCCTAACAGCACAGCATCTCCCCGTAAAGTATCGTTTAGTAACATCACGTGAAATGATTCCGCAATCTCTGGTATGGCATCATCCACTATTTGAAATTTCAGGTGTGATTCATAAGTAAAAGGCGGAAAAACAACAGTTGTGTTGGGCTGAAGATCAACGAAGTCTAAATTCTGCTGGGCATGTGCTGTTGAATTCCCAGTTATAATAACATAACTGATAGAAACTTCACAGTCATCAGATCCAATCATAGTTCCACTGTCATCTTTTCCACGAACCACGGGAATTGAGAGTATGTGGTCTTCCTCAGGTACCAAATAAACATTCTGAATGAACCTCACAGGACTGTCATTTTTCTTGACAAGGATCTCAACTGAGCTCCTGGAGGTGTTGATCTCAGCTCCTCCTTCTACACTTTTCAGTTGAATCAAAAATACTTCATCATTTTCTGGTACCTGTCAGAGAAATACAAGCAATGGCAAAACATCAATAGCTAAAACACCTGCAAAACACAAAGTGTAAAAAGCACTTATATTTCAATGCAATTACACAGAAATTTTTAAAAAAATCTTTAACTGAAAGGAGCAGATAAGGAGGGTTGTTCACTGTCTATTTACTATTTTCCAAACGTAAATAACATATTTTGGATAAAGCAATGATATGAATAAGAAATGAAGTATCAGCATCGTGACTTTCAACCTTGATCACTCTCTAGAGAACTAAAGATTTGACAGAAAAGCAAGTTCTTATTAGTTTCATCAGGTGTGCAGGATCAGAAGCAACATTCAAGGTCTAATATTTAAGAATTTGGTAGACTACAATAAACATCACATACGAATTGTAGCTTCTATCTCAGACTTAACCATGATATCAATTATATGATTTTCAAAATACGTACCATATATCTCTGGAAAACATGCTATAAGGGTCACTTTAGGCAAAATGATGACACTGTTAAAATGAAACCTTTTTTTAACTACATAGAAATCCCAGGGATAATCTCTACTGTGCTATTTGAATTTTTACTTCACTATAAATGAATGAAAGTGAAATAATATATACTTTTACCTCCATCAATAGAAATATAAAAAGTAAAGCTATTTATCTCAAAAAAGAAAATGCAATGGTTTGACTGAAGCTCTTTTTCCTTCAAACTTTATTGAGGAATAATCAAAATATATAACTAATGTATTTATGGGTACAATATGATGATTTGATATACATATATATTGTGATTACAAAGATCAAGATATTAACAAATCCATCACCTCACACAGTTAATTCTATGTATGTATGTGTGGAAAGAATGCCTAAGCCCTACTCTCAGTAACTCTGAAATATAAAATACTATATTATTAACTATAGTCTTTTAAACTTACAATTAAAATGTATAATTAATCACTGCTCCCAAATTATAACCTGCTCAATGTTCCAGGTTCCAAAAGCGGTTTTTGCTAGCTTTCACAACCAGTGAGCTAGAGCTGTCAGCACTATTTAATACTTCACTTTTTCAAGAGAAATACTCTTTTCTAATAATGTCTTATAATTCATCTTTTTTGGGATTTGTTGTGATTTAGATGATTTTTTGTGGGAGGGTAGAGGGATAAATTCCCAGCTATCCCTTTTCTTCTGGTATCACTGCTAAGGTTATTGAATTAAAAGGCATGTTTTCTTTTGGTTAGCTCATAAGGAACATCCCTGTATATACTGTTCAAATTCACTCTTTTCTTGCCAGTTAAACTAGCCATGTCATACATCTCAATCCTTGGTAGCTTCACTGTGAAATTTATAATAACAAAAGCCTTCCTATGAATGTGAACATTTAAAACATCCAAACAAATAAATATCAATTGCAACAGAATTTTCTTTGCTTTTATAGCAATACATTTATGCTGGGTAAGTAATACTGCTGCTGCTGCTGCTAAGTCGCTTCAGTAATACTATACCTGCTCAAAACTGCAATGACTAGCAAAATCAATCACCAAGGATTACAAAATGCAGAAATGCTTGTATTGTGCGTGGCTGTCAGTTACATTCAAGTTCATCGCCTTTCAGATATACAACTTAATGTGAATTAAATAAGGTAAATATTAACAAGATCTATTCCAAAACAGGCATTAACAGCTATGGCATATCTGGCTGCAGTACTTTACTTTATATACGATTGTGCTCTTGAATAACTTCAAATACTGAACACAACTTAATACTTAACATAATATTCTCTAACATGACTGTAATACAGAGAGCCCTTGTTCCTTTTAAGCATTTAACACATCCTACCTCATCATCAAGTACTGTCAAGTTATAAGCTACTGTTGCTTTGCCTGGAGGAAAAGTGATATTTCCTTTAACTGGACTTAAATCTTCTTCAGGTGGATTTGGGCCACCCTCTACCTGCAAAGAAACATGGTGCCATCAATAAACAAAACATTTCATTAAAGTAAGAAAGCATTACTGTGATATAAACTGGCAAACTTACTTTAAAATGTTTTGCAAGAAGAATGACACTAACCTGTATTAAGTCTGCCCTTTTAATTAATGGAGTCAAGGCCCATAATATCATTATAGATCTTGACTATAATTAAACTACAAGGGCTTCCCTGGGGGCTCAGTGAGGAAAGAATCTGCCTGCAATGTGGGAGACCCAGGTTCAATCCCACTGTTCTTGCCTGGAGAATTCTATGGACACAGAAGTCTGGTGGGCTACAGTCCATAGGGTCACACAGAGTCGGACACGACTGAAGCAACTTAGCACACACTCAGGTTAAACAACATGGTTTCTAAGAGTTTTCTCTTTTTTCTCAACCATAATATTAAGCCTGAGGAAAAAACTTATAATAACTTTTTCTTGAGCAGAATGCATTCAAAATTATTATATTCTCTTAAGTAATGGAGTAAAATACCAGTCTACCCCTGGTGGTGTACCCTTGGATGAGGTATTTTTAACAACCCTGTGTGGCTGTTTCCCCATCTTTAAAATGAGGAAATACGGTCCACTTACCAGGCTAGATATAAATATTTAATAAAATCATATTCCTTTCAAAAAGTATTTATTAAGTACTCTGTGTCTGACCTCTTTTAGGTACTAAGGATATAGTAGAGAACAAGGCAAGCTTTCTACCCACCAGGACCCAACATTTAATGAAAGGGAGCAAATGGAAGATAAATAAACTCGTGGCGGATGATGGTGAGGACTATGGAAAAAAAACATTTTAAATGGCATGAGGGACACTGAGTCCTGGGAAGAGATCCAGTTCACATGCACCAATAATCAGTGTAGAGCACTTAGACCAGGGCCGAGCGATGTTAAGTGCTCCACAAATGTTAGCTGTAATCATTTCAACAGAACAAAAGGCTCAAGATTCAATAAAATAACTTCAGACATTCACAGAGAGTTGAAAACACTATAACCTGATGATGCCTTATCATTTCTACAGCCAATTTTTTTTTCCACTTTTTGGAATGTGACTGCTGTTAGCACCATTCATTAAGTGTATTTTTTTAAATGGAGAATGTATACAGGGAAGACTACATATTAGATTATTTTATGTAAGTCTAAGGAACCCATGAGCATTTTAAAATTTTATATCCTTAAAGAGATCTGTTGTAAATGTTCTATGAATTTTATAGAGTTATTGTTATTAATTTGTGGTTTATTATCATCCTGTATCTAAAATAATCTGTTGTGTTTCATGGAAGCATAGTATATTCCAAGCAGCAAGGAAAACAGTTTTATATTAAACATGAAATCTATCAGATGATGAAAGCATTCTATTTCATTTTCATTAAGCGTCATGTTTATTATACCAAGGACCTTGATTTTTTTAATTGCAGGGATCTAGTATGAGTTCTAAGCATTAAAATGATTTCACAGTAAACTTACCTCAAAAGTCACAGTCACCATCCCATAGGTTCCTTTTTCTCTGATGAGAGTAAGAGGCACAGATTCATTTCTGCCTCTGGGCTCACTCACTGTGATTGAGAAAGGCTATTGGGAGAGCAAAGACCATCAGGTGCTGACCAACCAGAGGCAGGAGCTCGTGCAAACTGCTACTACCTTAGATAATCCTAATTGTCCACAGACAAATCCATCTACATCGTACTCTTAAGAATGTGGGGTCTCCTTGCCTTCATCAACTGTAGCTAATAAGGCTTAGAAGGTTCAAATAATAGTATAAAGTGAACATAAAACTAGGCAGGCAAAAGATGGAGGTTCTTGCCCTGCTTCTGCCAACAACGAGCTATTCTGCTGAGGAATCTTAAAGGTTACCTAATTGAAAGGTGATGAATTCAAAGGCTCCCAGGGGCCCAGGAGGTCACAGGAATGAGTTGTGCCTCCAGACCCGGGCAATTCACTGGGACTGTGGCTCAGCCTTGCTCTCAACCACTGTTCCTTCCTCATCGGTCAGCTTGCCATTGAAAACAGGTAGCTGCTAATGAGATCCAACCAGTCCATCCTAAAGAAGATCAGCCCTGGGTGTGCACTGGAAGGACTGATGTTGAAGCTGAAACTCCAATACTTTGGCCACCTGCTGGGAAGAACTGCCTCGTTTGAAAGGACCCTGATGTTAGGAAAGATTGGGGGCAGGAGGAGAAGGGGATGACAGAGGATGAGATGGTTGGATGGCATCACCGACTCAATGGACATGGGTTTGGGTGGACTCCGGGAGTTGGTGATGGACAGGGAGGCCTGGCGTGCTGCAATTCATGGGGTTGCAAAGAGTCGGACACAACTGAGTGACTGAACTGAACTAAATGACTTTTTTCAGGACATGATCACTGAGGGGAAGCAAGAGCCAGGACTTCAAGTGTTGGAAACTGTTGGCATGGCCGGTTGAAACTCAGGGTAGAAGAGGTGAGTGGCCAGGTACAGGCCAGCCAAGGCAGCAGGTGACCCCTAGGTCTCAGTATCTCCATCCATTACCAGGGGTAGGAATGCCTGTCTCAAAGGGTTCGGATGAGGTTGCAACGAGATAATTCACGCCTAGTACAGGACGCACAGTGAGGGCCAGCAAAGGTTGGCTATAATTATTATCACCATCACTGCCATCTTCATCATCGATACAATCATCATCCAATCGGGAAACCAAAGTCAGACTAGGTACTTCAGGAAACCAAAGTACTGACTGCAAGATCATCAGTTACTTAGTTCAATTTTAATCACAGAGGGCAGGTACCCAGGCAGAGACTGCCGGGCAGTCATGAGACCACAGTTGGGAACTTGGGACCAATGCTAGAGACCAGGATTCATTCTGAGGCTAAGATATTTAATGCCGAAAGAAAGAAGGAAAGAAACCTTTAAACGAACCAGTATGAGGTTGGGGATAATGAGTTGGGAGTGAGTGTAAAGGCAGTGGGGAGAAAAATCAAGCAATTAAGGGAGCCTGGTTCATAATTAACTAATAATTCCCTATCATTCAAAAAGAAGTGATTTGATTAATTAACTTTTGTAAATGCTGTAATAGTGGAGGTTACAGAATGTCTACTACATTGGCGTGATCCACATATCCTTTTTGATAAGGATACTGCAACTCTAAAGATCATGTTATCTATAGCTCACCTTGTTTCAAAGAAAATTTAAGGTGCTAGGAAAATGACATACAATACATCAATTGAAGGAGCTACCTAAACTGGAATATAGATAACAAGGTGGGGAGCGTCACATCATCTTTTAGTAATGATAATCAGTAGCATATTCAAAAGACTCTAAAAACCAGGAACCTTACTGTAGATTAAATGTAGTTGCAATATATCTTTCCACTTAATACAAATTCTGTTTTTATTTCAGAGCTGAATACGATTTTTATCAGGGATGGGACCTGCCTAGTATGTTTGTTTCTAAAGACAAAACCCTCTGAACATAGGACTGACCAGGGGCACACAAATTTTGTGATAATGGAGGGAAAAAAATGAATTTTTGAGCAAAACTAAGGGGGATGACATGGAGCTTTAACCTTCAAGAAATATTAATTAATAGGAAAATCTCCAGGTATAAAAATTATTATAGAATTTTTAAGAGCTATAATATCTGCTATTCAATTTAAGCTTACTATAGGTTTGTTTTTTTTTTTTTTCCAGTGATCTTTCAATGTATTTCTCTTGTCTCAAGTCACTCCAAACTTTCAGAGGAGGCTGACAGACAATGCTTTTTTTAAGTGGCAGTTGGGGATATCAAGCAAAAGGAGCTGAGTTACAACATCTGTTATAGACTGAATGTCCGTGCCTCCTCAAAATTCATGTTCAAATCCTAACTTCCAATGCGATGTTATTGGAAGCTGGGGCCTTTGGGAGGGGAGTAGGTCATGAGGGCAGAACTGTTATGAATGAGACTAGTATTTTTATAAAAGAGACATCCAAGAGTTCTCTTGCCCCTTCCACCGCATGGAAACACAGCAAAAAGACAACTGTCTATGAACCAGAAGGGACCACACCAAACCCCAAATCTGCGATTCCCTGATTTTGGACTTGTCAGCCTCCGTAACTGTAAGAAATAAATTTCTGTTGTTATTAACCCACCCAGTCTATGGACTGATACTCTGCTTATAGCAGATCGAACTAAGACAACAGCCAAGTTAGAGAACAAATGAAGCAGGTGGACTAATAAGCAGAAACAGATTAGGCGAGAGATGACCATGAATGTACAGGCCTCCTCACCTCTAAGTAATCTTAGATAAAACAAAAGGACAGTCTACAGAATGTGGAATATGGATGAAGTTGAGCAAATCTTATTTACACATACAGGATGTGTACACAGGCAGATACTAGGTAACATAAAAAGCTATCCAGAAATTTAATAAACTATTATCCAGCAATCACAAGATAAATTAAATCATAATCATACCATATTAAAGGAAATAATCCCAAACGCATTGTCATTTGATAATATTGTCACAGTAACAGTCCTGGGCCATCCAAGCTCCACATTTGCTGAAGGTTTCTAAAACAAAAGCCAAAAAATAAATTAACTTATTAAACAAGAGGAAAACAGTTATTTTAATAGCATTTCAGTCTTTAAGCAACCATTCAGAAAATGAATAAAAATACAAGTATGTTCTTAAGGCACAGACTAAGAAAATATATTCAAACTAAGTCAACACGGTGAAGTCCCAAACAAGAACTCTTCAAAAGAGTTTTAAAACCATTAATCACTGTTAAAATATAAACTGTTGTAATTTATTACTGGCAGGTAATGTATTATAATTGCTTAAAATTCATGACTAATATTGAGTTGGCCAAAAAGTTCTTTCAGGTTTTTCCGTAACACAATATAACAGAGAATTAAGTGACAGTATGAAATTCAGTTCAAACNATTCCAGCTTGTGCTTCTTCCAGCCCAGCATTTCTCATGATGTACTCTGCATATAAGTTAAATAAGCAGGGTGACAATATACAGTCTTGACGTACTCCTTTTCCTATTTGGAACCAGTCTGTTGTTCCGTGTCCGGTTCTAACTGTTGCTTCCTGACCTACATATAGGTTTCTCAAGAGGCAGGTCATTACCCCTAAATATCTATAAAATTGAGAACTTGAAAATTGTTAAAATTTGTTATCTAATCCCCAGTACATATTTAAGTTTTGTCAATTGTCCCCATGATATATTTTATAGTTTGTATCCCCTCAGCAATGTATCTAAACTAGATCATAGTTTCTATGTACTTACCTTATCTAGTTCATTTCCATTAATCTTACAAGAAACACCCAGGCTTTCTCTCTTTGTTGACCTTGACATGTTTAAGAGGTCAAAAAATGATAATGATAATGTCTTGTAGAATGTTCTGCTCTTTGAGGGTTTCTGGTGTTTTCACATGATTCGCTTTGGGTTACACATTTTGGCTGTTCCTAAGCAGCTCCTGTAAAGGAGTCTAATAAGAGTGTGTTCTCTAGTTGAAATAAATACAAAGATGCAAAGGATCCTTCAGGGCAGGTTTCAGAGACTGAAGTAATTCCATAGGAAAGGTGGTCATTGTGGAGAAGGAATGAAAAACCTCCTCTTTAGGTGTAAGTGTGGCTCTGAGGGAGAGAATTTCTAAATAGTTTAGGAAGACAGCAATGTCTGAAAGAGTATTTCCCAAAATAGGAGACAGATGTCTCCAGGCATTCAGGTATGATGAGTGTCTCTAGAGATTCAGGTGTGATGAATGCACAGGGCCAGGACTGCACTGATGGATTTAGCTTTCACTGGCTGACCATAGTAATGGTTAAACCTAAAGGACACGTGGGACAGAGAATTTGGGAATACTCGGTGGGAAGCACACTCCTTCCCCATGCCTTTCCTTCCAGGTGGTGAAAATTCCACTAGGATGAAACCCCTGTGTGCCCCTCATCTCCACATTTAACCGTCCCAGGGATGAAAGAATAATTGGTGAAATTTGGATTATGGAACTGGCATAAATGTTTCTTTGTTCCCTGGGAGCAGCCTTGTCCATAAAACAAGAGTTCTACTTTGCTCTTTCATGTTGTGAGGGTCTCAGAGACAATTTCTGCCTTGTGGAGTGCACTGTACTAGTTCTGTCCTGGGTGTGGCTTCCCTAATTCTGAAAGTCAGTGTTTGGAGTTCACTTCCTTAAAGATTTAAGCCACATGTTCACATTATTCTTAGCTGGTTTGTTTTTTCTCATTTCTCAATTGGTTCAGTTCTTTTGTAGAGATGAGATTTTTATTATTGCCCAAGCAAATCCCATTTTTACTTGTTAGCACTCTAGTGCTGCATTCTGTGAAGTCTTGGTTACTGTAGTAACTCTAACTGCATCTTCTTTTAAAAATAATTTTGTTTATTTATGTTTGGACGTGCTGGGTCTTTGTTGTTGTGTGGGCTTTTTTTTAGTTGGGGCGAGTGGGGACTACTTTTGCTGTGGTGCATAGGCTTCTCATTGTTGTAGCTTCTCGTTTCTCAGCACGGGCTCTAGGGAGCACATGCTCTAGGAAGCACGGACTCTAGGGAGCATGGACTCTAGGGTGCACAGGCTTCAGTAGTTTCAGCATGTGGGCTCAGTAGTTGTGGCTCCCCGGCTCTAGAGCACAGGCTTAATAGTTGTGGTGCAGATGCTTAGTTGCCCTTTAGCATGGTATTTTCCCAGTTCAGTTCAGTTCAGTTCATTCGCTCAGTTGTGTCTGACTCTTTACGACCCCATGAATCGCAGCAGGCCAGGCCTCCCTGTCCATCACCAACTCCCGGAGTTCACTCAGACTTGCGTCCATCAGGTCAGTGATGCCATCCAGCCATCTCATCCTCGGTCGTCCTCTTCTTCTCCTGCCCCCA
>SJYQ01000681.1:687064-757747 GCA_006410935.1 Redunca redunca
TAAATAATCAAATATAATCAAACTAAAATAAATTCAAATAAATACAAACATTCATAAACTAAAAACTAAAAGCAATGCACAAAATTATAACATTAGGGTTCTTAGTTTTTCTTCTTTGTCTCTTTTTACATTGTTTCCCAATGTGACGATTTAACCTATCGCTTAAATAAACTTATTAAAAAAAAATTCCAAGTAGTTTGGGCCGCAAATGTATCAATGTCCTTAGTGTTCATATGACATGATTTTCTGGTTAAATACAAACACAGATACGTGTACATACAACCCATCTATTAACTAAACTGTGTGCAAGATAGAGCAATATTCTATCAAATTTTACTTCTCACTTCTACTTACTGTACTTAATTTCTCCGAAAAGAGGAACTCTCTGACATAAAGGTTTTTTTAATTGCCATTCCTCTACATTTAAAATTTCATATATTTTTCTCTAAGTCACCTGATTCTAAGCAATAAATCCAAGCAGAGATAACTAGAATCCAAATTACCCCCAAAAAAATTTACTTAGAAATATTTTTGGTTTATATTTGTTTCAAAATAAGCATATTAAAATTATTTTAAAATAATCAGTCTATATTTTTAAAATACTATTACTGTCAAATACACATGCTACCTTAGATCACTCTATAAACCTCCAAGACATATAAAAAGAATGAATAGTTTACCTGCAAATTATTTATCATAATGGAACTACTTAGAATCTCAAAGAGTTAAAGACATTCTGATCACCAAGACATTTCCTATCTGTTTCTATAAAAACAGAACTACTGTCATCTCTTACCGATACAATCGCAGTAACATTTGCTGGGTCTCCTATCCTTTCAACGACAAGACGAATAACTGTTGTACTTGTTTCATTAACTACAAATTCTGTTTGTCCGGCAAACCTGATCTCTGTTTCTCCAAACACAAAAGGGATGAATAAAGCTGAAAGAAGATTTACTAATAAAGATGCAGAGGGCATCCCTATAGAGAAAAAAAAAGAAAAAGATTTTGTTCACAAAATGTATCCAATATATTTTCATTAGGGTGCATTGTCTACAGATATAAACACAGAGTGAAGAGTTAGTAAGCAACTAAGACATAAAAATGTATCAAATATTAAGCTATCCAATTCAAATCTGTGGTCACAGAAAGAAGTCAAAACTGACAATCCTCTTCTGTGGTACTGTTTACTATTCATAAGTACTTTTTTTTCCTTTAACTTGCATATTAACATAATAGTAATAACTTGCCTTACACGTATTTGTCAAATTTAGTTTATTAAATGTCCCTCCAATTTATTCTAAGAAAAACCTAGGCAGCAACATGTGAACTGAATTAAAGCCCATCTTCCCCCAAATGAAACTGTAAAAGACAAGCAAAAACTAAAATTATCAAGAGGACTGATAATCTTAATGTGACATTCTCTATTTGACAATTATACAAGTATCAATATGAGCAAAACTCTTCAAATGGTCACACAAGGCAGTGAGTAAAAGCCAAAGTTTATTTCTTGGTCATATCTCCTTTTCCCATAGTTTTGTCTTGAGATTGCTTTTTAAAATTTTTCAGTTATTGCAAGGAAATGTTAATCCTTTGAAAGAACACCTAAATTTCCAGGACTTAAATTTCTCCCATTGTACTAGCTAAAATACTAATATCACTTCTTAAAAAATGCCCATGCTTCTTTAAAACTAAGCAAGTTTGGCAAAGCGTTTACTTTCTTTTCCATAACCTTTATTGTTTTCTTCTTCATACAATATGTGTGTTTATGAGACGCCAATATTGTTCCTACTTTCAGCTCTGTGTGATTCAAGTGTTTTCAAAAGCACAACAGTGCAGAGGCCTCCTGAAAGAGCTGCTGTTTTGTGATGTAGATGTATCTCTAAAAATGTGAGCAATTTATCTCACGGATCATTAAGATTCCAAAGGATTATGTGAGCAGCCACCCGAACATAACAAGTTCATGGCTTTTTAAAAAGTTGCATTACGTACTCTATGAACCAAAATGCTTCCTATTAATCTTTACCTTGGTCAAGAAGTAATAAAATTTTCATGTAGCTGCCTTTGCCACATGGCTACACAAGGCTTCATATTTAGGAACCACCAGATACACATGTTCTTAATGTACTTTAGGGTTAAAAGGCAAACTACTCAGTGGAATATATTCAAACAAGGCAGTCTGGGATTGACTAATGATGTCTCACATATGTGAGGCTGCAAAATCCGTAGACAGGGATGCAGAGTTCAGATAAGAGCTCAGGAAAGAGACCTGGGGATGCACACTGACTGAACCCGCCCACCCTGGCCAGGCCCTTTAGTAACCATTCGCATGGGCTGTTTTGTGACAGGAGATCCCGGTAAGGAATACGGAACTAATAAGCTACCACCAACCAGAAGAGTTCCGGGAAAGGTTGAAAGGAGACACCGCATGTCCGTCCACTTTCCAGAATCCCTCTTGGCTGGGCAATGCGTGTGCCACCAGGAAAGACTCTGAATTAGAATGATTGGCCAAAGACCACCCGGAAACCAATCCCATCACCATAAAACCCAAGACTGCGAGCCACATGGCAGAGCAGTTCTCTGGGTTCCCTTCCCCTGCTGCTCTCCACCCGGGTGCCCTTTCCCAACACAATCTCTTGCTTTGTCAGCACATGTGTTTCCTCGGACAATTCATTTCCGAGTGTTAGACGAGAGCCCAGTTTCGGGCCCTGGAAGGGGTCCCCCTTCCTCCAAGAGACCAACAGGCACAGATATTCCAGACATTTTTAACACCTGTGCCTTCTCTCTTAGAAGCCCTGCCATGGGGCTAAGGGACTTGGGAGAAGAAATAAGACAGTAGATAGTTCTTCCTCATCAACTGCAACCTCTTCCCTGACTTCTAAGCCAGGAGTGTGCACTGAGAGAAAAGGAAGAAGAAAAGAGGAAAAAGAAGGAAAACAGGAAAGCCTAGATGAGGCAGGAAATTGGGCGTGCTAGGCTAAACCAGAGGCAAATGAAGACCTTTTGTGGAATTCTAAAGTCAGAATAATTCTACATCTCACCTATGACAAACAGTGGGAAAGAAATAAACTAGGGACAAGAAAGAGAATGCTGAGTGGAGGCGGTGTGGAGGTAGCAACCCAGGCCCTGGATGTGGAAGAAAAAGACAACTTTGGTCTGTTGTGATTTTTGAAAGAAAACGCAATTGCTTGAACATGAGACGTGATAGAACCTTGAGCTTACAGTTCTGAGTGAGAAAGAGTGAGACTGTCATAGCGTGAGAAGGATGAATAACTGTGGGAACACACGTTCTCAAAGTCTGTCACGCAAAACAATCGACACCTACCTTTGTGAAAAATGCTGATTTGCAAGCCCAGAAATTCTGATCCACTTAGTTCAAGGTGGGGCTGTGGAGTCTGCATTTAACAGTCAGCCCCACTGATTCCAACATAGCTGACCCTTAGGACACACTTTGAAATGCACTACCCAAAAGTATGAGGAAGTGTGAGGGATGTGTCTTAGAGGAGACACAAAATAAACCACATTTGTAGCTTTAAGTTAATTACTGAATTTGTCAATGCAATCCACTTGAACTTATTGCGGACTTTCCATTTTTTTTACATATTATTAAACAGAGTTTTTAAGATTTTTTTTTATGTGGGCCATTTTTTAAGTCTTTATTAAATTTGTTACAACATGGCTTCTGTTTTATGCTTTGTGGGTTTTTTTTTTGTTTTTTTGGTTTTTTTTTGGCATGTGGGATCTGAGCTCCACAACCAGGGATTGAACCTGAACTCCCTTCACTGGAAAACAAAGTCTTAACCACTAAACCGTGAGGGAAGCCTGTGATATAGCATTTTAAGATTCCATATATCCTGAAGAAAAAGTTTATAGAAAGTAATCACAAAAGCAAATGCTTATATAGTGTTGTTCTAGATACTTTGAACACAATAACACATTTAAATCTTTACAACATCTCTGTGAAGGTGTCAGTATTATTAACCCCATTTCAAAGCTCAGGGAACTAAGGCACAGATATTAGTTAACACACAGTGTCCCTTAGCTAAGTAAGTGGCTGGCAAGATTTGAATCCAGGAGTTCACCTCCAGACTCCCTACCCATAACCACATGAGACTGTCTACTACCCGATATTCCTACAAACCACACATCTTTGTCTTCAATAATATGGTAGGTTTATGGGTTTTGTGCTACACATTTCTAAGTATTCTACTACTTTAAACTTACTCACAATAACCAAAACCACCATCAGTTAATTTCAGTCAACTCAGTCATGTCCAACTGCGACCCCATGGACTGCAGCACACCAGGCTTCCCTGTCCATCACCAGCTCCCAGAGTTTGCTCAAACTCATGTCCATTGAGTCGGTGATGCCATCCAACCATCTCATCCTCTGTCATCCCCTTCTCTTCCTGCCTTCAATCTTTCCCAGAATCAGGGTCTTTTCTGATGAGTTGGCTCTTTGAATCAGGTGGCCAAAGTATCGGAGCTTCAGCTTCAGCATCAGTCCTTCCAATGAATATTCAGACCTGATTTTCATAAAACTGTATAATTATGAGTCTCCTAAAAGTTCGCACCTTATTATTCTGATAAACAGCACATTTATTTAACTAAAACTATGACTCTCTTGACTATTTAAAATATTTAACAACATCTTTTAATGCCAGGGCCAATGAGCTCAAACGATGTATTCTTCCAGTCTCCCAGGCAATTAGATGCTGTGGTTAAGTCAATAAATTCATTTTGGATTGGCACACATCAGTGAGTTTTGAGATTATGCAAAATGAAGAAACAAAGCATGATTGGAAATGCCTCAAATTCTGTGACATCACTGATAATTGAATCGCCTCTACTTTCATCTTTTCAACTTGTAAGAAAAGTTTTTGAGGCAAAGCTGGCATTCAATGGAAGTTAAGACAATGTAGAAAAAGCTTTGAAAGTGAAGTTCCCATCAGAAGACAGGCATAATTACACAAGTGCTGAACAGTTTCTTTTTTAGGGTAACTAGGTACATTTTCCTCTATCATACTAAAAATCTTGTCTTTGAAATTCCCTTTATTAAACTCCGAAGATTAGGCATTAGCAACTGACGCAACATACAAGTCTTACATCTATTTCAGGTCACTTTTTCTCTTATTAGATTTAATGAATATTTTACACAACCCACCAGACCACCTATTTTAAACATCTCTATAAAATGAATTTCAAACATACATTTAAAGATCATTATGTGCTTATTTCATATTCTGTCACAACTGTGAAAGAGTAATTTTAGTTTTACTGACTCATTCTTTTGAATTGCAATGTCATGATATTCCAAAATTCAAATCCTCTCATTTCCAACTATCATCTACGTTACCCTCATGAATCCCACTCCTCAGTAGCATAATTCAGGGAAAAAAAAGGGGGGGGGCAAATTTTTCCTGTCACTAGGGGATCTCTTATCTCTTAATCTCTTACTGTGTTTAAACAATGCTCATATTTAGGTTACGTCTTACGTAACCTATCCAAATTATAGGATAATTTCTTATGTCTATCCCAAATTATACTATGAAGTTTGGACAGAGTCCAGATAATATGCAGATATAAAATCTCAGGTTCTTGGATTTTAGTAATTATATTCAGCCTATCCATGTGGCTTCCCTGATAGCTCAGTTGGTAAAGAGTCCACCTGCAATGCGGGAGACCTGGGTTCGATCCCTGGATTGGGAAGATCCCCTGGAGAAAAGAAAGGCTACCCACTCCAGTATTCTGGCCTGGAGAATTCCATGGACTGTATAGTCCATGAGGTTGCAAAGAGCTGGACACAACTGAGTGACTTTCACTTTCACTTTTCATTCAGCCTATCCAACAAGTCACTTAATTCAACCAAAAATCCTTCAAAATTAAAATCAGGACTATATTAGAACAGCTCTAACAATGCAAACTGGTTGCTTTCAGAACAGCAGGTTACAGTTTCACCTAATATCTGCACACTGAGCACCTACTATACACTGTGTAACACCTGTGCTAATCACTGAGGACACAAAGACCCTCAAGAGAGGGCCCCTGGCTCCTGACACTACTCACAGGGATGGGCACAGATTTAGATCAGGCCAGTGAAAGTCAACAGGACAATTCTGATGAAATAATGCCGTTTGCCCCAACATGGACAGACCTGGAGATTATCACACCACGTGGAGTAAGTCAGACAAAGACAAATATGATATTGCTTATATGTGGAAGTTTTAAAAAATGATACAATGAACTTATTAACAAATCAGAAACAGACTCACAGACCTAGAAAACAAACTTACGGGTATCAAAGAGAAAAGGTGGGGGATTAACATATACACACTACTACATATAAAATAGATAACCAATACGGACCTACTTTATAGCATAGAGAACTCTGCTTTATATTCTGTAATAACTTAAATGAGAAAAGAACTTGAAAAAGAATAGATATATGTATATGTATAACTGAATTACTATGCTGTATTTCTGAAATGAACAGCATTGTAAATCAAATATAGTTCCAATATAAAATTAAAAAAAAATTTTTTAAGACACAATTCTGAGACTTTTGCTTAAGAATAAAGATGCAGATTCCCTCTACTGTTGGATTCAGGATCATGTTGATTGGGACCAGCTTTCTCTGAAGTGTGAAAGTAAAGCAACACAGCCAAACACAGATCTAAGAGGTGGAGAAGTGCCAAGTCTTGAAACTCAAGTGCAAGTTCCTGAAGCCAGTTTTACCCTTGCCTTTTCAGTGGCTAAGGCAATAAAATACATTTTCCACCACAGCCAGTTTGGTTTAGATACTCAGTCACTTTCAGCATAAATATTCATCCATTAAATTCAAACCTAAGACATTGTAAACTCATGTTGGGATATACCAAGTGGAAGATCCCTCCTCTTCCACTCTCATACTCAATACCCATAGAATTTCATAAACATCTGTGAAAGGACACCACACCAGCAATCTTTCTTGTTTTCATGTAATCGTTGCTGTTGTTTAGTTGGTAAGTCGTGTCCAACTCTTGGTGACCCCATGGACTGAAGCCCACCAGGCTCCTTCTGTCCAGGGGATTCCCTAAGCAAGAATATTGGAGTGAGTTGCCATTTCCTTCTCCAGGGGATTTTCCTGACCCAGGGATTGAACTCGTGTCTTCTGTACTGGCAGGCAAATTCTCCCAGGCTGAACCACCAGGGAGGCACCCATGCAGTTCTTACCACCATCTATAATATTTCCCCCTCCACTCTGAAATGGACAATTACTAGTGAGGAAATTTACAACAAACAGACAAACCAAAAATGTCTTCACAATAGAACAAAGCAAGATAGGCATACACCACACTGATTCAGTGTACTGAAAAAGTTAATGCGCTTCTAATTGTCCTAAGGAATCCCAGTATCATTATTCCTCAAATTCAGTTCAGTTCAGTTCAGTCGCTCAGTCGTATCCAACTCTTTGCAACCCCATGAACTGCAGCACGCCAGGCCTCCCTGTCCATCACCAACTGCCGTAGTCCACCCAAACCCATGTCCATCGAGTCAGTGATGCCATCCAACCATCTCATCCTCTGTTGTCCCCTCCTCCTCCTGTCCTCAATCTTTCCCAGCATCAGGGTCTTTTCAAATGAGTCAGCTCTCCGCATCAGGTGGCCAAAGTATTGGAGTTTCAGCCTCAGCATCAGTCCTTCCAATGAACACCCAGGGCTTATCTCCTTTAGGATGGACTGGTTGGATCTCCTTTCAGTCCAAGGGACTCTCAAGAGTCTTCTCTAACACCACAGTTCAAAAGCATCAATTCTTCGGCGCTCAGCTTTCTTCACAGTCCAACTCTCACATCCATACATGACCACAGGAAAAACCATAGCCTTGACTAGATGGACCTTTGTTGACAAAGTGATGTCTCTGCTTTTTAATATGCTGTCTAGGTTGGTCATAACTTTCCTTCATTAGTCAGGCATTAATTCCTTTCTCTTCCTTTCTTCTTGGGTGTCTAGCTATTTCTTCCTTTCTGAAAATCTGGTATTTGCTAATTTCCTTCTTCATTTGCATTGTGCTGTGCTCAGTCACTTAAGCCGTGCCCAACTCTCTGCAAATCCATGGACTGTAGCCCACCAGGATCCTCTGTCCACAGGGTATTCCAGGCAAGATTACCAAGTAGGTTGCCATTTCCTCCTCCAGGGGATCCTCCTGAACCAGGGATCGAACCGGCACCCTCTGCTTTTCCTGCACTGGCAGGCAGATTCTTCACCACTGAGCCACCCAGGAAGCCTTTTCACTCACATTACTTAGCACATAAACCAACTAAGTTTCACTTATAAAACAATACCTGCCAACATGATATGCTCTAATAATCACAGAATTCTGAATTCTGTTATCTAGAATATTACCTTCCTCTCATCTTGCCTCCTATTAATGGGTACCATAGAAAAGGTACCAAGTATACTATATTCTAAATAAATGGGAATGGTCTTCTACTTTAAGTTGCAATAAATCTGTGGAAACAAAACTGAAAAACAATACATAAGCAAAAATCAGGAACCAACAGATAACAATGTAAAGAAAAACAGGAGAATTCAACTGATTTGCCAACTTTGAAGCGATCAACTTTCATACATAACCTTTCATCAATCTGAATGTTAACTTGGTCTCTTTAAGTTTCACAATAAAAACTGTACAACCTCTGTGAGTGACAGGATGAGGGAAAAAGATAAACATTACTAGTACAGAATTGAAGGGTTACATTGATTTTTCAGCTTCAGCTGTTGTCTTGTCCATGCCACAGCAAGCATCTTCCCACAGTGGGACCACCAGGTAATTCATACTGAAAATATGATCCTAACGGAGCAAGGTTTTCAAGTTTAGAATTACTTGAATTCTATTACATTTACTAAAGGGCATTCTCAAACTATAGAATTACTCCTGTGGAACAACAGAGGTTTCATTATTCACATCATCAATTATTCAGACTCTAAGAATTCTTAATCTGTGTTACTGGTATTTGGCAAGTACTACAAAAAATTGGCTGTTTCCTTCTTCCATACTAAAAAAGAATTTAAATATGCATCTTTCAAAATCAAATAATCTAATGTTATAAATTGAGGAAATGCTAAATATTTTAAATGATAAAAGGAACAGTCTCATAGTTTTTCAGACTATAAGTTTCTTATCTTTATACATATATATATACATCTTACAACTTTAAGGAAAATAATTTTATTCACCTGTAAATGACATATATGTGATACCATATTAAAAAGGAACAAAAAAGTAAACAATAAAACGTTTACCTCACACCAACCCCCACCAGCCATATGCTTCTTCTACACATAGTCCATTACGGTTATCGACCTTATCTGTCTCTCATGAGAGAATCTATACATATATTAATATGTATGTCTATAGGCGAAAATTCATGCAACAAATTCTGTTTTCTTCTACATAGAGACTACAGGAATCAACACATTTTTTCAAGACATAAACAGGTAAATCTAGGCTTCGAGGTAGACATCCATCGTGGGAAAATATTTACTGTCTCAACAACACACTGTCAACTTTTTAGATCTCATCCATAAAATGATGGTTCCTACTGCATTTTACTGTATCTACCAATTCACCCTCTAGGGAAGGGTAGACACAACTACGGAAACTTGAAATTTACTAGATCTCACATTATCAAACCTACATTCCTGAAGATCTACATTAAGCATGACCTCTATACCTGGAACACAAGAGTCATCATGAGATCCCCTTTTACTTCATCCTGGGATTGTTTTTGATTGTTCCCCATTTGTTCTCCTGTTTACTGATTCCCACATTTTCCTTTTATGGTTTACTTGGTTTATTCCTTTTTTTGATGGAGAACATCTTCCAGTAACTCCCCAAAAAAGTGTATGTGAATTTAAATGTTTTAGGTCTTGCATATCAGAAATTACTGTAATATTAATTTTCCATTTAAATAATATTTTCATTGGGTATAGAATTTTTGGTAAAAATATTTTCTTTCATTATTTTGAAAGCTTTGCTTCACTGTTTTCAGACTTCCAATGCTGCTGTTAAGAAATTCAAAATCATTTTGATTCCAAAGTATTATATGTGTTTGCTTATTTGTGTTAACACCACACCCCACACCCCACGCTGCCCCAGAATGTTCTCTCTGTCCAAAGCATAAGATTGCACAAGATTTTTCTTGGAACGTGATTATTTTTGTCCATTTGGCTAAACACTCAGTCAGTCATTTTCGCTCATATATTCATCTTTAGAGTATCAGAAATTTTTCTTATATTATTTCACAATGATTTCTTCACCTTCCATTTTCACTGTTCTTTCATCCTTAAACTCTTTAACACTGGTTTTCTCAGACTAGCCCTAATTTTCTAATCTTTACCTCTAATTTCTAACCTTTGATTTTTGCCCTATTTCAGAGAAGTTAATTCACAATCAAATTTCTTCTAATATTTTTTGTTTATGCCATTGTGTTTTCAATTTCTAGGAAATAGTTGTAGCCTGTTCTTTTTCCCTTAATCCATTAAACCGTCTTTTACTTCTCAGAAAATACTTATTTTTAAAATTTTCTGTTCTCTTTATGGGGACTTCCCCAGTGGCTCAGCGGTAAAAGAATCCACTGGGAATGCAGGAGACGTGAGTTTGATCCTGTGTCAGGAAGATTCCCTGGAAGAGGAAATGACAACCCACTCCAGTATTCTTGCCTGGAGAATTCCGTGGAGAGAAGAGCCTGGCAGGCTACAGCCCATGAAGACACAAAAGAGTTGGACATGATTAAGTGACTAAATACCAACAATATTCTCTTTATAGCCTTTGTTGCCTCCAAGTTGCTTTGTTACTTATTCTGGAATCTATCTTCTATGTAATGTTTCTTCATTTTCCATGAACTCATGTACTCTCATTTTTGTAAGTCACCAAATAAGTGTATCATAAAAACTGATCAAGCAGCTCATATCTGGATTACAAATGCCCACCAAGGAAAAAGGATGAACAGTGTAGAGATGCTTCAATTCTAGACCTATGTAGAGTGCTACAAGATTATGGATTTCATCTGTGCTCTTTCAACTCCACTTTGGCAAAACACAAAATGAAAGATTCACTACACTAAAACCTTTGAGGCAAATTCAAAAGCAGTAAATTAAGTCCAGGTATGTTCCTGCAGCCACCAAATTTGAAAGGTCTTCTGTCAAGAGATAAGACACACTTGACTTTTTGCTTCTTTGAAATACAAGGGTCCTGTATCTAAAGGTTTCTTGAACCACCATTAGATGGCACCCCTCCATCTTCCAAAACAATCAATAACAATTTCTCAAATTATGAAAAGAGGTTGAAAGAATTTTTGCCACCCATAACACTGTACAATTTTTAATTCTTCATAGAACTCAAAGGCAAAAGGCAAAAATAATTTTCTTGAAATTGAAGTCTCACTGAAAACAGCTCTAATTAGTTCTAGTCTTTCCACTGAGATTCAGTATTAACCTAAAAAAAACGGTGGGGAGAGGTTCTTTGTGTGATTTCTTTCTATTCTGTACCACTTATGGAATACCATCTGTTTTTACTAAGTATCTAGGTGCTTGTATTTTCTAAATGAATTATTTGCCCTCATGGAAGGTAAGGGAGTGAGCTTCATAAACAAACTCAGGGGTTTCCACCCAGAGAGATGTTTTTTAGCCTAAAATGTATTTACAAAGTAACACTAGAGAACGTTTGCCAAGATCATATGTGAAGATTCTTCATTTTTTAAAAGTGGATTTCTGGACTATTTTGAAAAATCACAGAACTGGTAAATCTGAGTCCACGTTTTTACACAATACTAATTGGCTGGATCTGAGTGGCAGCTGTTATTTGGACAGAGAATTTGCTCTCCAGAAACCTGCCCATGTCTCCGCAGTCTAGGGTCAAAGAGGAAAGTAGAATATTTCATATATTTATGCCATTCAAAGGTGGAAAAAGAGGCACAAATGTGCACCTGCACAGATGCACACACATACTCACTCCTTACACATCTTGCGGACTGCCTCCCTGCAGAGTTGCGGGCATTTGACTTTATAAGACATTGGGAAGCATTCCTGGCATGTGAGATGCTGTGATAGGTGCTATGAAGCCTCTAGCGGGATGCTGTCAGGATGGGGGTCAAGCAGGAGGTAAATACTACAGCTGGAGTCAGACATGGGCTCCATGCTAATCTCAACCATCTTCCCACCTGTCTGACTTTGGACAAATCAATTCACTTCTCTGGGACTCAAGTTCCCTCAAGTGTTAAAGGAAGGAAAAACGAACAGCTGCAGCACCAGGGTAGTCTCACCCTCGTCTGCCACAAGGGGCCAGATTCCAGGCTCTAGGCCTTCAGTGTCCACGCGGTCAAGAGAAACGGATATGGCAATCTAGACTGCCTTGTGTACAGACCATCCTCTCACCCACCCACCCTTAAAGCAGCAACATCAGAATAAAAGAAGGCTGTCTGAGGTAGATGGAAGCATTGAGAATTTAGGAAAGTTGGAAAAGCACAACAAAACTCCATCATGGGTACTGACTTCAAGGTCAGAAGGGGAATGAATGGCAACATTGTGTTCAAAGAACAAAAGCATGGGGTTCCTGATATTCCTGGATGACCTGCAAAACTTGAACCAGAGTATTAACTAATTCCACATGTTGTTAGGAACACGGGAAGCAAGCATCAGAGTCTTTTCAAATGAGTCAGTTGTTCGTATCAGATAGCCAAAGTATCGGAGTTTCAGCTTCAGCATCGTTCCTTCCAATGAACACTCAGAACTGATCTCCTTCAGGATGGACTGGCTGGATCTCCTTTCAGTCCAAGGGACTCTCAAGAGTCTTTCCCAACACCACAGTTCAAAAGCATCAATTCTTCAGTGGTCAGCTTTCTTTATAGTCCAACTCTCACATCCATATAAGACTACTGGAAAAACCATAGCTTTGACTATATGGACCTTTGTCAGCAAAGTGGTACCCCTACTTTTTAATATACTGTTTAGGTTTGTCATAGCTTTCTTCCGAGGAGCAACTGTATTTTAATTTCAAGGCTGCAGTCACCATCCACAGTGATTCTGGAGCCCAAGAAAATAAAATCTGTCACTGTTTCCACTTTTTCTATTTGCCATGAAGTGATGGCACCAGATGCCAAGATCTTAGTTTTGTGAACGCTGAGTTTTAAGCTAGTTTTTTCAGTCTCCTCTTTCACCCTTATCAAGAGGCTCCTTAGTTCCTCTTTGCTTTCATTTTGTCAGTATTAACTGGGTAAATTAATAACAATAATGCACAATTATTAAGCAGTTACTCTAGGTTAGGCAATGTGCCAAGAATAGCTAGATGGAACTGTCTAGGTAGTTCGCAACGCTGTGACTGATGGAACATGTCAAAAGTGGTTTGTAAAGTTTTGTGTTGCAGATTTCTTGCTGGATGGTGTTCCATGGTCTGGTAGACCAGTTGAAGTTGACAGCGATCAAATTGAGACATTAATGGAAAACAGTCAGCATTATTTTATGCAGGAGATAGCCCAATATGCTCAAAACACCTAAATCAAGCATTGGAAATCACTTGCACCAGCTTGGTTATGTTTATTGCTTTCATGTTTGATTTCCACGTAAGTCAAGCAAAAAGAATCTTGACTGTATTTCCACATGCATTTCTCTACTGAAACGTAACAAAAATGTTCCATTTTAAAAAAAAAAAAAGCTGTGATGAGTGATGAAAAATGGATACTGTACAGTAATGTGGAACAGAAAAGATCGTTGTTCAGTTGCTCAGTCCTGTTTGACTTTATGTGAACCCATGGACTGAAGCTCTCCAGGCTTTCCTGTCCACTATCTCCCAGAGTTTGCTCAAACTCATGTCCATTGAGTTGGTGATGCTATCTAACCATCATCCTCTGCTGCCCCCTTCTCCTCCTACCCTCAATCTTTCCTAGCATCAGGGTCATTGCCAACGAGTCAGCTCTTTACATCAGAGGGCCAAAATATGGGAGCTTCAGCTTCAGCATCAGTCCTGCCAATGAATATTCGGGGTTGATTTCTTTTAGGATTGACTGATTTGATCCCCTTGCAGTCCAAGGGACTTTCAAGAGTCTTCTCCAACACCACAGTTTGAAAGCATCAATTCTTCAGCACTCATTCTTCTTTCTGGTCCAACTCTCACATCAGTACATGATTTGCACATGATTGCTGGAAAAATCTGCTAATACAGGAGATGCAAGGAATGCAAGTTTGATTCCTGGGTTGATAAGATCCCCTGGAGGTGGGCATGGCAACCCACTCCAGTATTCTCACCCAGAGAATTCCATGAACAAAGGAGTCTGGTGGGCTACAGTCCATGGGGTCGCAAATAGTCAGACATGACTGAGCATGCATATCCAATCTTATTACATAATTATTTAAAAGAATGAAGAATATCATATTATAAAATATTATAGTCTATTTTAAATGAATTTTATGATGCTGTATGTTAATTTAAAATACTCTACATAAAATATAAATACTAAATATACATACATGTTTATGTATACAAGGGAATATCCACCTGGAAAAGTACTGAAAATACCGTGGCCAACTTTAGGCAAAAGAAGTTTGAAGTAATTTTGCTATTTCTTTGTGTTTTTCTATTTTTCTCATAGTTACTGCATTTGAAAATGTTCTACTTTGGTCATTTCTAATCCTACTTTGAAAAGCAAAATACCAAAATATAGAACTATGAAACTGAAGATCATTTTCTAAATGAAATCTAAAACTAAAGATCATTTAACATCCCCATCCTAACACTTGAATTGTGGCTGTAAATCTCCAAGGCTTAATATAATCCAAGAATTACAGCTTTAGAATTATATGAATGTGTTCTCAACCCATTATAAAATAGGTAACTTCTAGATATGTTTAGTGCCCAAGTGTTCTTCTAAGACAAAAAAGGCAGAAATATTAATCAAAATAAGAATGTAGATAAACAAATCTCTCATCATCTTTGTACCTTTCGTGTTTCTTTCCTTATCCTCCATTCTCCATTTTCTTCTTTCAGCTATAATATACAACTTCAGAAAAGAACACAGTTCCCCCTACACAGGTCTATTTCACATGCTTCTATGAAATCCTTTCTACCCAAAACTTACCTTTGAAGAAAATTTACCAGTGAAAAGACTTTAATAGAATTCATTGTGTCTATCAACTATACTATCTTTCATCTCTTGACTTTGCCTTAGGAGACCTGATATCATGAATTGAAATACAGGGAATCTTTTTCTGATAATGCAATGACTTCCTCAGACTTTTGCTCCTTTTTTATTTTGCCTTTGATCTATATGTCCAGGGTACAAAATACCTTGAAGTTATACCACCCACTCTGCCCTCACCTTCTAGCATGCTAATTGTCCCTTCTTTCAATCATAAAGTTTAACTGCCTTTTAAAAAAAGATGTATCATTTTTCTATCCGTATTTTTTTACAATTCATGAAAGATAATACTTTTTGTTACTTCTTTCAACATTAAATTTTAATTTCACCCTATTTTAAATCCAGAGTTTCATTTAACCTTACAAAATCAAATGAGAGAGTTGAGGCTCTGCGAATGTAGACTAGAAGTGAAAGTTTCACAAGAAATGACTTACCTGAATTTCTCTTGTAACTTGGACTTAATTTTCCCATTATCAGACCACATCCTTTCCCACTCTAAATATCTCCCATTTCTCTAAGTTCAGCCACCTACTACAACTCTTTTAAATATGCTCTTGTGGTTTAGGATGTGCTGGAGAAATCATAATACAAAATGTGACTGAAGGACTTTCCTAGACCAGTGGTTAAGAATCCACACTTCCATGGATTTTTCTGATGGTCCTGTGGTTAAGACTCCATGCTTTCACTGCAGGAGTCATGGGTTCAATCCCTGGTCAGGGAACTAAGATCCCACATGCCAAAAAAAAAAACGAATCCATATTTCCAATGCAGGGGACGCGGGTTCCATCCCTGGTTGGGAACTATATGCCCACAGCCAAAAAGTAAATTTAAAAAAAAAAAAAATGTGACTCAAAGAGCAGGTGGTTGGTCCCTCCTGCTTCCTGAGTCACTTTCTCATGTGGCTTCCTGATGCCACATTCATCTGCTTTCCCTTCTCACTCACTAGGTACCCTTCAGTCTCCTTTGCTGGATCCCTGTCTTCTGATGTCTGTATGATAAAACAGTCCAGGTCCCAATCCCAGACCTTTTCTGCATCTACACTCACTTTCACTGGGATTTCATTGACCTCACTGCTTTAAACACAGTCTTCCAAATGTACATCTCCAGCCAAACTTCACCTCTAAAGTTGGATTTATTCAGCAGACTATTTGACATCTCTCAGTTCAGTTCGATTCAGTCACTCAGTCCTGTCCAACTCTTTGCGACTCCATGAATCGCACCACACCAGGCCTCCCTGTCCATCACCAACTTCTGGAATCTATCCAAACTCATTTGCATCAAGTTGGTGATGCCCTCCAGCCATCTCATCTCTGTCATCCCCTTCTCCTCCTGCCCCCAATCCCTCCCAGCATCAGGGTCTTTTCCAATGAGTCAGCTCTCCGCATCAGGTGGCCAAAGTATTGGAGTTTCAGCCTCAGCATCAGTCCTTCCAATGAACACCCAGGACTGATCTCCTTTATGATGGACGGGTTGAATCTCCTTGTTGTCCAAGGGACTCTCAAGAGTCTTCTCCAACACCACAGTTCAAAAGCACCAATTTTTCGGCACTCAGCTTTCTGCACAGTCCAACTCTCACATCCATACATGACCGCTGGAAAAACCATAGCCTTGACTAGATGGACCTTTGTTGGCAAAGTAATGTCTCTGCTTTTTAATATGCTGTCTAGGTTGGTCATAACTTTCCTTCCAAAGAGTAAGCATCTTTTAATTTCATGGCTGCAATCACCATCTGCAGTGATTTTGGAGCCCCCAAAAATAAAGTCTGACACTGTTAACACTGTTTCCCCATCTATTTCCCATGAAGTGATGGGACCAGATGCCATGATCTTAGTTTTCTGAATGTTGAGCTTTAAGTCAACTTTTTCACTCTCCTCTTTCACTTGACATCTCTAGGTATAGGTAATTTTTTAATCTGATTTTTATTTTCAAAATATATAATGCATTTCCATGAATACAAGCTCAAACCTATAGTATAACAAGGTGTATTCAGAGAATTCTCACTTCTATCCATCTATTCCTTTCTCTCTCCACCCACAGGCAACCACTTTTACTAGCCCTGGAATTATGTTGCCAATGTTTCTTTTGCAGACAGAACTACAGATGGACAAACAAACTGAAACAAGTAAGATTAACTGTATATCGAGTGGTGATATAATTACTGACAAAATAACTCTTTCTAGTGGCTTTAGAACATAGTATTTTGACCATCTGACCTAAGTAGAATAAATTCCAAGGACAAACACCCTGCTTCAATGAAAGTTTATACTTCATTCACTATTCTTACTGTCAGTGGTAATATCAGTATTATTATGTTTAAATTTGTATATTGTAGAATACACATTTCAGGACCATATTTTACACACTGTAGAATATGTATATTGAAACTGTATATGTTGTAGGATAGAACCAATAATAAGTGACTACATAAGAAAGAAATGATAGTAAAAGCAAAGAAGCTATGCCAAGTCTTTATAAGGTTAACCCTAAACTGGAAATAGCAGTAGCACCTCATGACTTTTTTTCTTTGTACAAACAGTTGTTTCCTGACTGTTGAACATTAAAAAGGCTTAAAAGTAATGACAAATCCATAACAGTAAGCATTACTAGTGCCCACATTTTTGTTTCTAAACATCACTACCCACTAAAAGGAACCAAGGGTCATTAGAAGAATAACTGATTACCTGGGGAAGAAAATATATAAAATATATACCAGCAAGGAAGCTACTGAAGATTAATGAGGTCATGTCAATGGGGCACAAGAGGAACATGAAAGGGTTTCCATTGGCCAAAGATTAAAATCTAAGAGGGTAAAGACTGCAACTGTTTGAAACACACGGAATATATAAACCCTTAAGTTTAAAAGGATACAAAAATCAGTCACTCTGTCTGTCTGTCTCATTCAGTTCAGTTCAGTTCAGTCGCTCAGTCATGTCCGATTCTTTGCGACCCCATGAATTGCAGCACGCCAGGTCTCCCTTTCCATCACCAACTCCCGAAGTTTACCCAAACTCATGTCCATCAAGTCGGTGACGCCATCCAGCCATCTCATCCTCTGTCGTCCCCTTCTCCTCCTGCCCTCAATCTCTCCCAGCATCAAGGTCTTTTCCAATGAGTCAGCTCTTCACATGAAGTGGCCAAAGTATTGGAGTTTCAGCTTCAGCATCAGTCCTTCCAGTGAACACCCAGGACTGGTCTCCTTGGTCACCACTAAATGCAACCAGGGCATCAACTCCTTACTCTGAAATTAACATTTAAAGGGAAAGAATTAAATATTTATCCTATCTATCCTAGGTAAATTCCTTTTCAAAGTAACCAAATAGCCTAGTTAAGGAGAAAGTTTCCCTTAAAAAAATTCCAGTTAATGTGGCAAGAGGGACAGAGTTAGAAAACCACCTGTTTGCAACTTCCAAAAAAATAACTAAAGAAATGACTATTCATGGATGAAACAATTAGATAAAAATTTAAAAAAAAAAAAAAAAGGTTAAAGCTTCTAATGCAAGACCTGAAACCATAAAACTCCTAGAAGAAAACCGAGGGGGTAAGTTCCATGACATTGGTTCTGGCAATGATTTTTGATACTTCACATCAAAAGGAAATTCAACAAAAGCAAAACTAAGCAAGTAGGACCACACTAAACTAAAAAGCTTCCGCTCAGCAAAAGAAGCCATCAACAAAATGAAAAGGAAATCTGCAGAATGGAGGAAAACATTTGCAAATCATGTATCTAATAAGAATTTACTATCCAAAGATATAAAGCACTCATAAACAGAATGCCAAAAATATCTGATTAAAATATAGGCAGAGGAACTAAATAAACATTTCCCAAAGAAGACATAAAAATGAGCAACAGGTACATGAAAAGATGTTCAACATCATTAACCATCAGGGAAATGAAATCAAAACCACAATAAAATACCACCTCACACTGTTAGAATGGCTGTAATAAAAAAGACGAGATGTGTTGATAAGGATGTGGAGAAAAGAAGTTGGGCACTGTTGGAGGGAATGTAAATTGGTGCAGCCACTGTAGAAAACATTATAAAGGTTCCTCAAAGAAACTAAAAATAGAGCCACCACAGGATCCAGCAATTCCCCTTCAAGGTACATATCTGAAGGAAGTGAAGGTGAAAGTGAAGTCGCTCAGTCGTGTCCGACTCTTTGCAACCCGTGGACTGTAGCCCACCAAGCTCCTCCGTCCTTGGGATTCTCCAGGCAAGAATACTGGAGTGGGTTGCCATTTCCTTCTCCAGGGGATCTTCCTGACCCCGGGATCGAACCCAGGTCTCCCACATTGCAGGCAGACGCTTTAGCCTCTGAGCCACCAGAAAATAACATCACTATCTCAAAGAGGTATCTGTATCACCATGTTCACTGTAGCATTATTTACAACAGCCAAAACATAGCAACAACCTAAGTGCCCAGCAACGAATGAATGGATTGAATGGATAATGTGATAAACATGTGTACACACACACACACACACACACACAGGAATATTATTCAGCCATAAAAAATAAGGAAATCTTGCCATTTTTACAACATGGATAGACCATGAGGATTTTATGCTAAGTGAAATAAGTCATGCAAAGAAAGATAAATATGGTAAGATCTTACTTATATGTGGCATTTTAAAAAACAAACTCAGAAACAGATTACAATGGGGCTGCCAGAGGGAGATGGAGGTGAAAATGGGTAAAGGTGTTCAAAAACTATAAACTCCCAGTCATAAGTTCTTCCCAGAATGTAATACACAGCATGATGATTACAGCTAACAAGATGGTATTATATATTCAAAAGCTGCTAAGAGAGAAAACCTTAAAAGTTCTCATTACAAGAAAAAATATTTATAGCTATGTGAGGAGAGGGATGTTATCTAAACTCCTGCGGTAATCATTTTGCAATATACACATATATCAAATAATTTTGTTGTACACCTTAGAATAATAGTGTTACATGTCACTCATATCTCAGTAAAACTGGGGGTGGGATATTAATGGGAAACTTCTGAATGTAGAGACTGGGCTTTCTGACTATTGATTTAAATTCAAATCCACTGCTGATGCCTAGTGTCACTAAAGACAGAGAACCAGACATGTCCATATAAATACCATATAAAGTTTACAGCACCACCTAGATTGTCCAAAAGACAGAACCTGAATCCAATGGAGGCTTGACAGCTAACTCCCAGTTTACTAGGCAAGAAATAAAACAGAGGATAAAGAAACTCATTAAGTATTCCAAAAAGAAAGAAACAAATGCAGAACACAGATACACCAGGTGATAAATTACCAAATTTCTTCAACACATCAAAGGTATGGGGGAAAAGGGAGATTCAAGACGATTTTGAGATTCTGTCAGAAGGAACAGCTAAGAATTATTTACATCCTAATTAGAAGAATCAAACTCTAAAAAGACATATTTAAGACAATCAAGGAAATTTGAAAATGAACTCACTAGTGAACGAGACTATGGGATTATTGTTAATTTTGTTAGGTAAGATAACAGAATTGTGATTATGTAAGAAAATAACCATATTTTTACAGCTTCCTTCTGTGATATGTTGATACATGAAACGAACACAGAAAATCTTGAAAACTATCAATTCTGAGCGGTAGGTATAAAGGGGTTCATTTTACTATTCTATTTATGTACATGTTTGAAAGCTTTCATAATAATACCTATTTAATGGCAAACTCACATTAACAATCAAAGCTCTAATTAATTTAACACTAACTCTTCTTTTACCCCAACCAGGGCCTTCCACAAGCTGTCCTCTTAGGCAAGATTCTTTGAAAATGACTTCAGCTAACATCCCTACTGTGAGTGTCACAGCTGCCTCTTGGGGCTCACTTCCCTTCGCTGCTGGGGGAGCTGATGCGCAGCACACCAGACACACCCCTCCATCGTGCTGAGTTCTCTTGGTAACATTTTTGCTTCTGTCCTCAACCACAAATCAGACTCTCCAAGCAGAGCTGAAGCCCTTCCCACCACATTCAAGAAGAGGCACAAACTCAGATGGTAAAGAATCTGCCTGCAATGAAGGGGACCCAGGTTTGATCCCTAAGTTGGGAAAATCCCCTGGAGAAGGGAATGGCAACCCACTCCAGTATTCTTGCCCCGAGAATCCCATGGACAGAGAAGCCTGGCAGGCTACAGCCCATGGGGTGCAAAGAGTCAGACACAACTGAGCAACTAATACACATACACACAGATACACACAAGATGGGGCAGTCACAGCACTTCCACGGATTTCCAATATAAATTCTCCCCAGAAAATCCTCTCTCGGACTTAACTCTTATTTTATATGAAGAGATTTTAAAATTATCCAATTAGTTTCTGTTATCTTCTTTGAAATTTCTGAGGCCTGATAATTTCTCGCAACTCACGTTGACATTTGACATACAACATTTTTGGTGCCTCAAATGAAAAAATTCCAACTTGTGAAAAATGCAGGGTACAACAGAAACTACCACAACACTGTAAATCAACTCTACGCTAATAAAATTAATTTTAAAATAAATGATTAAAATTTTAAAATGCAAGAGTATATTGTCATCAGGAGGTCAAAGTGGCTCTAACAATGAAGTGGTTATTAAGATTACATGAATTAATTTATGTGAACATATGCTCCGAGTCACAAAGTGAAAGCCTCTCAGTCATGTCCAACTCTTTGCAATCCCACAGACTATACAGTCCATGGGATTCTCCAGGCCAGAATACTGGAGTGGGTAGCCTTTCCCTTCCCCAGGGGATCTTCCCAACCCAGGGATCGAACCCAGGACTCCCATATTGCAGGTGGATCCTTTACCAGCTGAGCCACAAGGGAAGCCCAAATCATAAGGCCCTAAGCAAATATAACAGGTTTTTTCAAAAAAGCTTAAAATATTTTGCCTCACCCAAAATTAGACAAATTCATTCAAATGTCAATTTATTTCATATAGTACATCAGACCCTTTCAGGAAATTACTTAAGGTTTCAGATAAATATACAAATGTACACATACAAACATACACAACAGAATTAGTGATCTCTGACAAACTGTACATTAGTGAACCAACATGTCTTTTACTTAAAGCCCGACTTTCAATCAAATAATCTATGAACTGCGCTCCTTAACAAAATAACGTTTTAAAGCTCTGTAATTTACCTTAGAAGAAAAAATAAATTTATCTCATTTTGTCAATTCAACCATATCATTTAGATGAGTGCCTTCCGAAGGAGAGAAGTCATCAGAAAATTGAATTCAGGGTGCATCATGTAATATACAATCACATCTTTTATTTTTGCATATCCTAGAAAGGTCAAGCATTATGCCAATCATTACCATACTTCCCATCTTAAGAAAACCTACAGCCACTAGTGAGGGAGAAGTCATTGGTTGCAAACTGTTATTTTGTTTTATCACAGTTTGGTTGTATTAAATGAATTATAATTGGCAAAGATCTGGGCTTCCTAGGTGGCACTAGTGGTAAGGATCCCACCTGCCAATGCAGGAGACATAAGAGACATGGATTCAATCCCTAAGTTGGGAAGATCCCCTGCAGGAGGGTAGGGCAACCCACTCTAGTATCCTTGCCTGGAGAATCCCCATAGACAGAGGAGCCTAGTGGGCTACAGTTCATAGGACTGCAAAGAGTCAGAAACAACTGGAACGACTTAGCACACACACAATTGGCAGAGATCTTTGCAAGTAGAGTTCTAAGTGATAAAACTTCTGGTCACACCTGAATCATCTGCCTTATATGGCGACACGGAGCTTAACAGAATGTATAGAAGGGATAAAGTTCTTCTAAATGCATCCTGGCTATTTTATTCACCTCTCTATTGACCCGGCAATTCCACTCCTAACCAGGAGAACTGAAAGCATTTATTCACACAAAAACTTGTACACAAACTTGTCCATAATATAATAGTTAAAAATTAGAAACAATCTAAATGTCCATCAATTGATGAATGAACAAAAAGAAGTATATTCACAAAATGGAATTATTATTCAGCCATAAAAAAGAACAAAGTACTTTACGTGTACAAACACACTACCACGTGACAAACCTTGTAAATATCAGGTGACAGAAGGCAGACACAAAAGGCCATGTACTGGATGACTCCATGTATATAACATGTCTAAAAGAGGCACGTCCATAGGGACAGAAAGTAGATTGGTTGCCAAACACTTGAGAGTGGGGAGGGAACAGGAAGTGATGGTGAATGGGAACAGGATTTCTTTTTGAGGTGATGAAAATGGTCTGGAATGACAGTGGTTAACAGTGGCATATATTTGTAAATACATTAAGTGACACTGAATTGTCTACTTTGAAAGGTGAATTTTTTTTTGGGGGGGGTAAGTGAATTATATCTCAATTTAAAAAAAAATTCATACCACCATACATTCAGTCATCTTTTTCTCTTCTGTCAACAAGATGATCTAATGTGTATCTGGGACAAGACAGCTGGATCATTCTTACCTGTCCACCTTTGATCCAAGACATTCCCCAGGCCTTTCTCACTACCTCTCAGCACTCCCCCTCCTTTACCACTCTTCAAAGTGCAGATCAAGTCCCCCTGTTTCCAGGACACTTCCCATCCTGAGTTGACTAGTCTGCCAGAGGACAGGTAAGCCTTTGATTCATTCCTACTCATCAACACTGGTGAATGCAGTTGAACAATATACAAGCCACTCTATTTATAGCTGCAATAGGGCTTTTTCTTTATATCACAGACTGGAAATATAAAGATCATGCAGTCCTTTCATATATGTTCTCAATTATAATGATCACTTACAAGGCTTGTATCTCATACATGCCTTCTTTCAGTTAAACATTCTTTGAAAAATGAGGAGTGTATTATTTTACTTCCAAATAATTACATAAGTATAACTTTGCAAAAACAGGATTGTATTAAAAGATGAGCTAAATTGAATTACTGCCCCATGACATAGATTAAAGGATAATATTATTCCAATTATCCTAACAAAAAGATTATCATAATATACAGTGGCTCTTTCAGAGGGATATCAGTATATGCATGAAATATACTAATAACACCCTAATAATCAGAATTCATGACTAAAGAAGCTTACAAAATCTTATTTCTAACTAGCATTCAAATACAAACCCTTGAATTATTTCCACAATATGCCTCAGAGCACTTGTTTATTTGTTGTAACACTTAAGAAATAAAATATTTTCTCTTTAAACATACTCCCCACAGAATTCTTGCAAAAAGGAGCAAAGTCAATATAAATAATAAGAATTGCTTCTTCTTTGTTAATTTTGAGTCACCTTCCTCAATTAATTCCAACATATTAATATATACCCTTTGTTTATTGCACATACTGCATGCAGAAATAAACTATTAAGAGTACCACACAATGCCTTTTTGAAGTTGCATTTGATTTGAAGCTATTCAGCATCTTTCAACCTATGCCCCATTTCAATAATGACTATTTAATAATTACAATCATCCCCTTATTAGCTTGGCATTTCATTTTCCATGCCCTATGGCACCCTACAGTTGAAGGCAAGGAAAACTCTCTGTTGATTAGTTATTTAAGACCAGCAACAATAACTATGCTGGCGAGAAGGCTACTTGGGAGAGGATTACATAAGAGCTGGACTCAACAGCTTCAGACAGAGAGCAGCAAATTATAAACCCAAGTACTTCGTTGCATGTAAGCAAACTGGCTAGCTGAAATGCTAATTGCATTTCAGCAAAACTAAAGACAGACAGGGGACCTTGTGCTTCAGAGAATGAAATGCATTTTTACTCCACTTCTGCACTATTGTCTTGCTGAGAATCGTTTGAAATCTATTCATAAAGGTAGCTCTTTCCCTAACCTTTAAATTGTGGGAATTTTATTCAGCCCCTACCACCACCACTAATGTGCTGATGTGCCAAGACTGGAACAGATGGTTGGACTTAAGCCATGTTAAGCCCCTAATAAAGTAAAGCATGAAAGAATGCTACTCCCAAATACATAGTACAAATCAAGAAAACATGCCCAGGGAGAAGGAATTTTAAATGACACATAAATTTATGAAATGCAAATAATCAAATAGTCTTTAAAACTAACATTTACAATGTAAAGACATTCAAATGTATAGAGAGAGAGCTGGCACTGTTGGTCTCAAATAGAAGCCCCAGCCTTCTTTTATAACTAATAATTTTGTATTAGTTAAAAACTCATGGATGGACCACTATCCCAACAGTCAGTTTGACTCCTTTAGATGAAAGGCACTCCATTCAGAGTTTTCAGAATCCTGAATAAATGAATGAGAAATTGCCCTTTCAGCATCCTGCCCCCACTCAGAGGGACAGGGAGACTTACGCCTGACTGCACCCGAAAGGGCCCCGTGACCACCTGCCCAACAGCTGTGGGAGGGCCTTGGCGTGGAACATTTTAAAGTGTATAGTGTGTCACAGTGGAATCAGAAAACACAGCCTTTGTATCACCACAGCCTCCTGTGTCCCAGCTCCACCCTCCTCGCCTCTGCCACACCTCTTACCAGGACCACAGAGCTCTGTTGCTCTGGCTTCCTGTGTGGCCAGACATCCCAGCATATCAGAGAATCCTCCATACATTCAAAGATGCCTTCTGTCCCCCCAGTCCTCCCCGCTGAAGGGAAAAAAACAGACGTGCATTACGTGGCAAAATCAACTTTCTGTACTACTTCATTCTGCATGAGAGGGCAAGAGTCCAGTTTATTAGCGGCATGCTTATCTTCATTTCTCAGCAAACATCTTTGTTTATAGAACAGTTGAGTGAGAGTGTACTAAGACTAAATAGAGCTTTAAACCATCAACGGTTTAAATAAATAATTCAGCTCTCACCCTGATTAGGCGGGAGTTAACAGAAGGAAGACATCTCTCTGGCTGGATGGTCACCAAAACCTTTGGACAGTGGAGTTCCTGGTGATTTTTCTTTTATTTTTTTCTGTACCGTTTGAATTTTCTACATGAATTTGTATTAACTTTACAACTGGAAAAAAAGTTATTTGCAAGTTAGAGAGATGTGTACACACAACTGTGTATAATACTTAGCTGTGTGATTTTTTTTCCCCCACGAAATCAGGGAAATGCCCATCCGTCTCCATGGTAACATACTATTTACATTTGATAGTAAAATTAAATAATCATCATCCAAGCAGCTTAATATACTTTCTGAGCACGTATCAATTGTCTAGCTGCTCTGTACACCAAGCCAAAGAGGTGATGGTATAGTGATTTCACTGTGCAAACCCTGGGTCTAGTGCATCAAAACTAGATCCAAACTCTGGACCCTTGTCACAGGTAAACAGGTGGCAAAGCCATTTACACAATATATCACTTTGCTAAATCCTACAGATACTAGAAAAGTACAAAATAGAGTCACTGTCCTCAAAGATATTGTGTCCTAATTGAGGCAACCTTGAAATTTTCAATAACAGTAGGTCAGCAATATTAAAAAGGACATGAGGCAGCATTTGGTCGAGAGGCAATAAACCAAACACTTAATGACCAAGTTAATCTGTTAACATGATTCTCACTTATTTGTTTCTGGGAATGTTCAGATCTAAAATCATAAATGGGAAAACAGAATATGTGACTTCAAGTGAGTCTCTTAACTTAGAAAGTTCCAGTTTCCCCAAACATTAAAAAAAAAAAAAAAAAGGATTAGTCTAGTTCGGCTGCAAGCCTCCTCCCAGTGCTTGAGGATTTCAATGCTATGTTCACAGCCTATGAATTTCTGAGCAATAAAGGATCACACACCTAATCTGAGTTAAAATGTGTTTTCTTTGTGGACCTTTCCAAAGCACAGATATTTCTGCTTCAGTTTCTTCATCTGCAAATCAAATAATATTTGCCAAGTAAATACAAAGCTGGTATATAGTGGACTTTCGAAAAATGTGGCATACTATTATCACTCATCGTGGGAATATGTACAAAAGGGTTTAGTCACAGCTGATTCCTCTGTGAACACTTTTCCTTTGCATGTACCAAGGCCAACGATACCTCCAACTAGAAAGATATCTAAAATACTTTTGTGTAACCCTAGCCTCCCTAATATCATTTCTATCCATGATTATTACAAAAGTATTTGTGTTCCAAATATACCTTTTGTTATCATTTTCTGACAATGAATATAATTAGCACTCAATATTTGATAAGTATATATATAAAACACAAACTATAACTGTTATTAAAATATAATAAAGGTGTAGCTAATTCATCATTTCTATATCTGATGATATTAAAACTCCATGTGTTTCGTCATTTACCTTCACCTCCATTACGGACTTACATTCTAGTCTACAGTTATTTACATTATCTAGTCTATAATTACTGGCATTATCGGTAAACTGGGTAATACTATTTAATTTACATCTTGTTGTGAGTGTTAAATAATCTATATAAAGGGCTTCTCAGAATTCATTAGATAGCAAACATTCAATACTGAGCAACTGCTATTGTCACTCATGGAAAAAGGAACATGGACCAGTTTGGGTCATACTTATTTCTAGTGTATACATTTTGGCTGAGTGAACTCTGGGAGTTGGTGATGGACAGGAAGGCCTGGCATGCTGCGATTCATGGGGTCGCAAAGAGTTGGACACGACTGAGTGACTGAACTGAACTCCTTTTTTTAAAAGTTATAATCTTGAGATATTTCATTTCTAGCTGAATTAAGTCTTTTCAAGCACCTAGTCCAACCCCTTTACTTTATAAATGAAGAAACTAAGGCACAGAAGGGTGAATGAATGTCCAACATCACTGTATGAATGGCAGAGCCAGGATGTTGTATCTAAAGACATATATTTCAAATGTTTTACTGAAACACAGTTCAAGGTGTATTTGACATTTCCCTACAGACTAGGAAATAACCTCCCCAAAAACAGATTGCTGGAGTTCATTTGTATCATTACTAGACACAGAACATCTTTTTTCCTTTTATATTTTTTACGGTTCTATCTGGCTCTTTTGATAAATGACACACTGAGGAGGAAAAAGAACTTTAGTAATATAAGGTAATAACTTCAGCAAGTATTTGCATTTAATGTTGAATGTATTAAAGTACATTTTTGAGCTTTATTCTAATTGTCAGTAATTATGCATCCTTAAGATCTGCTATTAGTAATCTCTAAAACAGTGTACAGCTAACATATAAACACATTACACACATTTTTAAAGGCTGTGGATTCTGTGAAACGTGAAAAGATGGTTTAAAAGAAAAGTTACGCAGAATAAGTAAACACAGCACCTTAAAATCAGCTTTTCCCCTTGATAAAAACTGCCATAATTTCTTAAGTTTTGGTTTCAAGGAAAAAAAATCAATTTTGAAATAATTTAAAACATTAAAAACGGAAACGTTTTTAATACACATTACTCTACAGTTCCAGGCTAATTCCTACTTTCCTGAAATCAATTCCCTGGAAGTTCTTGGACTGTAGCGGTTTTGGAACCTAAAGACGCTTTCAATATATCTCAACCTTCCCGTTATTCATTATTATCTAATGCGCGCCTTAGACAGATCTAGAGATCAGTTGTTTTTCAAGCAGACTAAAACTCAAGCCAGAATTCAAGTTTCAAACAGGCAGAAAGAGAAGAAAAGTTTTATTTCCCTCCGCTCGCTCTCTTCTCACCTTCCGAGAGATGAGGCGGCTCCGGCAGGGGCGGATGGGGGAACGCCACGCCAGCTGCCCCGCCGGCTGCCCCGCCGCTGCTCCAGGCGGTGTGGCCGCGGGCGGCATGCCTGGATGAGCCGCAGCGCATGGCTCGCTCGCCCCCCACACCACAGCAACAGGTGCGGGCGACCCACCCCGCACGGCCGGGATGCTGCGGCGCTCCCGCGGCCACCCCGAGGCTCGCAGGGCCACCCCGCAGAGGCACCGCCTACCTGGCCCCGGGGACACCGACATCCGCGCGCGCCCTGAGGTCCCCGCCGAGCCTCCCTTCGCCCGATCCTCGCTCCGCCTCCCGCTCGCGTCCGCACACTTCGCCCGGGGCTGCCAAGTCTGTCTCCCGCCGTCGCATCGGGAGGGTGGCTGCATCCTCCCCGGCTCACCCTCCCCTCGGCCTCCTCCAGCTGCTCCAATCGGACACGCGGCTCCCCGGGCTGCGCTCACCTGACCAGCGGAGCGGGGGTGGCCGCCCACGGCGGCGCGCCCTCCTCTGCGCAGCGGGCCGCCAGGTCCGGCCCTCCGGCGACCAGAACACCCTGCCTTGGCCGTCGCTAATGGACTCTTCCAGCAGCTAGGCGCCCGAGCTGACCTGCCGGCGCGCAGCAACGCGCACATCCAGCAGCTGCAGCGCGTCTCAGACCTCGGGGGCGAACCGTGCTTTACGGTAGTCCGCTTTGACTCAACTTGCTAGTTTGTCCCCTCGGGCACAAGAATCACGCACACCTAGGCAGCAGCGGGGCCCTGTGCCCTGCGTACAACACTGTGCGCAACTGCTGGTTTTCTTTCCGCAGAGAAAACTCATGTACTGAGTCCTATTTCGTTCCTAAAAGGACATGGCTTTTAACTTTAAAGCGCTCCGTAAGTTGTTAACCTCTTGAGAATTTGCGTGTGAATTGGAGAAATGTTAGAAATGAGGAATCTACTCCCACATAACACTTCTAAGCACAAACTGAGGTCAACATCTGAGTAAGTTATCTGCCTCCTTGTTTATAAAATAGGATTATTAATTCTTACCTAAGAAGGCTGTGGGAAGGATTAGATGAATGAGATCGTGTGAGGTGCAACTCTTTACACCTGGCACTTGGTAAACCCTCAACAAATGTTGGTGATTATTTGTTCAGCCTGCAAGATCAAACCATCTCATCAGCAACGTGCCACTCACCATCTCCATCAGAGATTTATCAAGCACATGAAGGATTATTAGAATTATAGAAATTTGAAACCAGGAGGGAGATTGAAATTAGCAATCACCTGTCTAACACCACCTCACCGCAGATTTTATGGTCGAAAAAAATTAAAATACTAGCTGATTGAGTGGCTTAGTTAAAGGCATAATTAGGACTAGATCCTAGGGTTCCTATTTCCAAATACATGGCATGTAGGTACCCTTCCTAGCAAATGAGATGACCGCAATTGTGTGGTAGTTTGAACATTCTTTGGGATTTGAATGAAAACTGACCTTTTCCAGTCCTGTGGCCACTGCTGAGTTTTCCAAATTTGCTGGCATATTGAGTGCAGCACCTTAACAGCATCATCTTTTAGGATTTGAAATAGCTTAACTGGAATACCGTCACCTCCACTAGCTTTGTTCGTAGTGATGCTTCCTAAGGCCCATTTGACTTTGCATTCCAGAATGTCTGGCTCCAGGTGAGAGATCAAACCATTCTTATTATCTGGGTCATGAAGATCTTTTTTGTATAGTTCTTCTGTGTATTCTTGCCTCCTCATTAATATCCTCTGCTTCTGTAAGGTCCATATCATTTCTGTCCTTTATTGTGCCCATCTTTGCATGAAATGTTCCCATGGTATCTCTGATTTTCTTGAAGAGATCCCTAGTCTTTCCCATTCTATTGTTTTCCTCTGTTTCTTTGCATTGATCGCTGAGGAAGGCTTTCTTCTCTCTCTGTCCTTCTCTTTGAAACTCTGCATTCAAATGGGTATGTCTTTCCTTTTCTCCTTTGCCTTTAGCTTCTCTTCTTTTTACAGCTATTTGTAAGGCCTCTTCAGAAAACCATTTTGCCTTTTTACATTTCTTTTTCTGGGGATGGTCTTGATCACTGCCCCCTGTACAATGTCACGAACCTCTGTCCATAGTTCTTCAGGCACTGGGTCTATCAGATCTAATCCCTTGAACCTATTTATCACTTCCACTGTATAATCATAAGGGATTTGATTTAGGTCATACCTGAATGGTATAGTGGTTTTCCCTACTTTCTTCCATTTAACTCTGAATTTGGCAATAAGGAGTTCATTATCTGAGCTGCAGTCAGCTCCCAGTCTTGTTTTTGCTGACTATATAGAGTTTCTCCATCTTTGGCTGCAAAGAATATAATCAATCTGATTTCAGTATTGACCATCTGGTGAAGTCCATGTGTAGAGTATTCTCGTGTTGTTGGAAGAGGATGTTTGCTGTAACCAGTGGGTTCTCTTGGTAAAACTCTGTTACCTTTGCCCTGCTTCATTTTGTACTTCAAGGCCAAATTTACCTGTTATTCTAGGTATTAGGAGCTAGCAAAGTGATGCTCAAAATTCTCCAAGCCAGGCTTCAACAGTACGTGAACTGTGAACTTCCAGATGTTCAAGCTGGATTCTGAAAAGGCAGATAAACCAGAGATTAAATTGCCAACATTTGTTGGATCATCAAAAAAGCAAGAGAATTCCAGAAAAACATCTACTTCTGCCTCATTGACTACGTTAAAGCCTTTGACTGTGTGGATCACACAAACTGTGGAAAATTCTTCAAGAGATGAGAATACCAGACCACCTGCCTGCCTTCTGAGAAATCCGTATGCAAGTCAAGAAGCAATTTAGAACCAGACTTGGAACAATAGACTGGTTCCAAATTGGGAAAGGAGTACATCAAGGCTGTATATTGTCACCCTGCTTATTTAACTTATATGCAGAGTACATCATGTGAAATGCTGGGCTGGATGAAGCACAAGCTGGAATCAAGATTGCCGGGAGAAATATCAATAACTTCAGAAATGCAGATGACACCATCTTTATGGCAGAAAGCGAAGAAGAACTGAAGAGCCTCTTGATAAAAGTGTAAGAGGAGAGTGACAAAGTTGGATTAAATCTCAACATTCAAAAACTAATATCATGGCATCCAGTCTCATCACTTCATCACAAATAGATAGGGAAACAGTGAGACTTTTTGGAGGGGGCTCCAAAATCTCTGCAGATGGTGATTGCAGCCATGAAATTAAAAGACGCCTGCTCCTTGAAAGAAAAGCTATGTCCAATCCAAAAAGCATATTAAAAAGCAGAGACATTACTTTGCCCACAAGGGTCTATCAAGTCAAAGCTATGGTTTTTCCAGTAGTCATGTATGGATGTGAGAGTTGAACTATAAAGAAAGCTGAGCACCGAAGAACTGATGCTTTTGAACTGTGGTGTTGGAAAAGACTCTTGAGAGTCCGTTGGACTGAAAGGAGATCAGTCCTGGGTGTTCACTGGAAGGACTGATACTGAAGCTGAAACTCCAATAATTTGGCCACCTGATGCAAGAGCTGACTCCTTGGAAAAGACCCTGATGCTGGGAAAGATTGAAGGCAGGAGGAGAAGGGGACGACAGGGGATGAGATGATTGGATGGCATTACCGACTCGATGGATAGGAGTTTGAGCAAGCTCTGGGAGTTGGTGATGGACAGGGAAGCCAAAGAGTCGGACACCGCTGAGCGACTGAACTGAACTGAACTGAGGTACCCTTCCTAAGGAAGGGCATAGGAATAGGAATAACTAGAATATTTCTTTGAGCTCCAAACTGCTATCCTGGAGTACTAATTTAGCATTATTATGAACTGTTGTGAAGTTTATCATCTCAAAGCTGCAACGGTCAACAAATGGCATCAAAGCCAAAAGTTATTCAGGCAAAAGTGTTCTGCTAGAGACCATGGGGGAATGCAAATGAGGCACTTCAGAACTTAAGAACAGGTGGTGAAAAGAGCAACCTAAGTGATCAGGTGGATTGAACAGTTTCCCTGTGAGGCTCAACTACAAAGGTGGAGCTGGGTCTAGAAGCTGTAAATTCATGAGGCGTTATTAACAGAGTAAACATATACTTGCTTACTATATCCTGCAATAGGAAAACAAACTTGAAGACAAGTTAGAGTCAAAATAATGAATCAGTTGTGCTGATAATGTGAAACAGAAAACAATATTAGAAAAATATTTTCTTACATTAACTATTGTAAACATGTATCTTCTCTATTAATACACCCCATGTATTTATGGCTCCTAAATTATTTCAGACCTCTTGTAGCTTCTCGATTATTTAAAATATCTTACTGAAATATATATTCAACCCACAGTTTCATTGTATTGTTAGGATGGTTAAAGGCTTTGCGTGTATGCTAAGTCACTTCAGTCCAACTCTACGACATTATGGACTGTAGCCAGCCAGGCTCCTCTGTCCATTGGGATTCTCCAGGCAAGAAAAACTGTAGTGGGTTGCTGTGCCCTCCTCCAGGGGATCTTCCCCACTCAGAGATCGAACCCATGTCTCTTTTATTTCGTGCATTGGCAGGTAGGTTCTTTACCACTAGCACCACCTGGGAAGCCTGCTTAAAGGCTTTATTTGCAGCTATATATTACTTTACTGAGACCGCAACAAAGTCAGTGTTTATCAGTGGACTATTCTTTGTTAATCGTTGTTTCACCAGGTTCCATTCTGCACAACTGGACTTAGCATACATTTTCACTCTGTGGGTGACATTGCTCTAGGCCTTGTGATGGGTCAAAATGAAAACATACACCCACTCTCCTCAAAGCTTCCCCAGGGAGCTAAGTAATTCATTAACAATTATTACTAAGTGTTTAGGAAGCAGAAAATGCAGGAAGGGCACTATGTGATCTCTAAATCACAACCCTGAGTTTGTGAGATTGTGAGTCACAATCACTGAAGTTGCATCCTGGCTAGGGTGAGAGTTTAATGAACTACAAAGCAGAATATGCCAAGCAGAAAAAATGAGCATCTCGGAGAGTACTGGAAATGCTTCAACAGCAAGAGAATATATGGAAAACTGAAAGCTGCTCCCAAGAGCTGAAAAATAAACTACAGCAAACCGTACAGCTGATATTTTTAGTAGAGTCCCATGCATGTGCAGGCGTGCTAAGTTGCTACAGTCCTGTCCAACTCTGTGTGACCCTATGGACTGTAACCCACCAGGCTCCTCTGTCCATGGAATTCTCCAGGCATGAATACTGGAGTGGGTTGCCATGCCCTCCTCCAGAGGATCTTAATGACCCAGGGATCGAACCTCCATCTCCTGCTTTCTCCTGCATTGGCAGGCTGGATCTTTACCACTAGTACCATCTGGAAAGCCTCTGCAAAGTCACATGCTGCTGCTGCTGCTGCTGCTAAGTCACTTCAGTCATGTCCAACTCTGTACGACCCCATAGACGGTAGCCCACCAGGCTCCCCCGTCCCTGGGATTCTCCAGGCATGAACACTGGAGTGGGTTGCCATTTCCTTCTCCAATGCATGAAAGTGAAAAGTGAAAGTGAAGTCACTCAGTTGTGTCCGACTCCTAGCGACTCCATGGACTACAGCCTACCAGGCTCCTCCATCCATGGGATTTGCCAGGCAAGAGTACTGGAGTGGGGTGCCATTGCCTTCTCCGGCAAAGTCACATGGATGTTATCAAATGCTGAAAGTTCTCAGTGAACACCTGTCCCATCGCACTTAAATCCAAACTCCTATTCCTGGACTGAAAGAGCCACACCTGGTTCTGTGCAGCCTCACTTGGTCCCACACCCCCTCTGTCACTGTATTCCTACCACACTGGCCTTCATATGGCTGCTGCTTCTATCATATCCTCCATTTCAGGGGTATCTCAGCGGTCAACCGTCCTTTCCTTGGAGGGGTGTGCCCTGATTACTTCTGTGTGCACTATTACCTACTAGTTTGTTTTATTTTCTTCCTATTATTTATCCCTAATAAAGATCTTATTTGCTTATTTAGGTATTTTTGTCTACCCGTAAGAATGAAAGCTCCAAGAGGGTAGATTCCATGTCGCTCTTAGTCACTGCTCTATACCAAGCAGCTGGAATAGGCTTTGGAATATAGCAGAAAGTTAGTATGTACAGAAGGGAGGGAGGGAAGGTGGCAAGGCCTATATAATACGATTGTGTGAAGAACCTGGTGGCAATCCCACCAAAAAGATTCCCAGAGCCTATTTCCTTGTACTTCACGATCCAGCCTTAGAAAACATGACTTGATCCCATATTAAAATACAAACATGCTGGAATCAGAGAAATTTTCCTACTTCCATCCTTTACACTTTAGAGACTGGGTCTTCAAGTCAGGCTTTGACAAGGAAAACAGAAAGGAAGAGGATTACTGAACATCTGGAGGTGGGAGGTGGAGGGGGCACTGAAAGAGAAGGGTGTTGAAAGGGAAGTTGAAAGATCTGAAGGCAAGTTGGCCTCATTCCCAATTCCGCCTAAATGCAGCACTGTTGGAATGTTAAGTCTGTTGCACTATTGGAATCTTCATGAAATCAAGTAAATCATTAAATGTCACACATTAAAGCATAAGTCATTTTCTTAACCCTGTAAGAAAAGTATTGATGTCTTACCATTTGTCTTCCTTCTCTAGTTTAGTCCTGCATACTAATAAACCTTGTAAATCTTTTCAAAAGATCTTTTTAGTTCCTTGACAAAGGTGTTTCTCATACTTGACATTCTGAGTTTGAATATTTAAGCTTAGGTATGCATAAGGGAATTTCATGAAAGGAACGAAACCAAACTTAGGCAGTATCTACTTATCCTTCTTCCAAAAAAAAAAAAAAAGCAGAAGTAGGAGTACCCAAATCTGCCTGCCAGAGATTTCTTTCCTTTGGGCACAAACAGGAAAAAATTGGGACTTGTCAGAAGCTTGCTACACACCTGGACCCTTCTGCCCCTAGTTTCACACCCACCTCGGCAATTAGCCAATCAACTTTCCTTCCTTACACCCCAATACGTCATACAGTTGTCAATAAATTGGAGTGTTTGTTTATCATCTTAGCATTTCATAATGGAAAAACAGACAGTTTAAACCCAAGCTCGAAAAGGGCCTGGCACAACGTAGTAGCTCATTAAGCATTTGTTGGTGAGTGATGTGACTGGACAAATGCGTGAGGAGGCCCCACTGTCGAATCCAAAATTTCATTTTGTGAGCCAAAGGAAACCATTCTCTGCCAAAATTGGCTCAGCGAATTCATTTAATTACTGAGAATGCTTTAAGCTTGAGATTCTGCTCCCAGGTCAGAAAAAGACAAATACTCTTGGGCTTTGGGGCCATAAAAACCCTCAGAACATCTGAGCAAGTCCCTAAACTATATCAGTCAGAGCTATGCCTTTGTGTTATCAGTTCTTCGAACACTCTGCTCCAAACTGATTTTCATTGAACTAATCTCTTGTTTGTGTGCATTCTCGGTCGTTCACTTGTATCTGACTCTTTACGACCCCATGGACTGTAGCCCACTGGGTTCCTCTGTCCATGGGATTTCCCAGGCAAGGATACTGGGGTGAGTTGTCATTTTCTACTCTAGAGAATCTTCCCGACCCAGGATCAAACCTGCATCTCTTGCATCTCCTGCATTGGTAGGTGGATTCTTTACCACTCTGCCACTTGGGAAGCCCCAGTCTCTTTTTTCAGTTCAGTTCAGTTCAGTCTCTTGTTTACTGATAATTAAAAACCATCTGTCACTGAGCTGCCAGACTTGGCTTTTCTTCTTCTGCAGATAGCACTATAATCCTGTTAGCTAAAATTCATCTTCTAAATCAGTACCTGATTAACCAGAAGCATCGCTGGACCTCAGGATAAAAACATGGACAAAATGCCATCTCTGCCTTCCTCTCGTCCACACTGAACTGGAGAAAGAAGACACAAATCATGATAATCATAGTGACCATCAGAGAGATACAAAGATAGTTCAGAGAAGAGAGAGATGAGGTTACTGGCCTGAATCAAGATGACTTTCTTCTTGGCTCTAACAGACCTGTCACATCCACCTCCCCATGGTTCCCTGGGCTTGGCATTGTTGGATGAAACAGCCGGCTGCTCCCACTGACCTCTGGACCTGACTTACCCATGCTGCGGCTGAGTCATGTTCAACTGGAAGCATATATAAAATCGGTTTTAAACTTCTTGGCCAGGGGTCAGAAAACTTTTTCTATAAAAGGCCAGACAGCAAATATTTTAGACTTGCAGTCTCTGTTGAAACTATTCAACTCTGCCATTGTAGTGTGAAAGCAATCAAAGACAATATGTAAACAGAAGTACATGGCTGTGTTCCAATAAAACTTCTTTACAGAAGCAGGCAGTGGCAGAAATGGCCAAAAGGCCATAGTTTGTGGCTCCCTGCTCTATGCAGAAACAAAAGTTCCTTTTGTTATCAGGTTTTCTTTTACACTGGTATCCTAAATTGATTAATTCACTCAACAAACGTTATTGTTGTTGTCATTCAGTTGCTAAGTCATGCCTGACTCTGCAACCCCATGGACTGCAGCACGACAGGCTTCCCTGTCCTTCACTGTCTCTCGGAGTTAACTCAGACTCATGTCCATTGTGTCAAAGATGCCATCCAACCATCTCATCCTCTACTGCCCCCTTCTCCTCTTGCCTTCAATCTTTCCCAGCATCAAGGTCTTTACCAGTGAGTCAACTCTTCCAATCAGGTGGCCCAAGTACTGGAGCTTTAGCTTCAGCAACAGTGCTTCTAGTGAATATTCAGGGTTGATTTCCTTTAGGATTGACTGGTTTGATCTCCTTGCTGTCCAAAGGACTTTCAAGAGTCTTCTCCAAAACCACAGACATTTATTGAGTGCCAATTATATATGATGTTTCAGAAATGTAAAAACGAATAAGGATATGGTTTCAGTCTTTACAAAGATTTCTGTACTAGAATTTGCTGTCCTATTCTACAAAGTCCCTCTATATATTCCATTTTATGTATATTCTGGTCCTGATTCTTTGCAAGAAATCTGTGCTGTTCCCTGTCCTAGGTCCTCATTTTTATAATATACTGTTTCCTTTTTCTCTGCCTAGTTTTTAATTAATGTTTTCATCTGACCCTCACGACAACTGTATGTACAGATTCTGACTAGCCTCTTGTTTAGTCTGATCTAAACTTCTGCCCCTTAACAAACCTGCCCTGAGTTCAACATTTTCACTCTTTAAAAAACAGAAGAAACTTTTTAAAAAAAACAGCTAATAACTATTATCAACGTATGCATGAACTGCATCTTCTTGTCCACCTACCGTGTATGTTGTACATATTAAAATTCAGTGTACTGAATGGGCCATTTTCTGTTCCTGCAGAACTGGTGATTTGGTTCAAACCAGGACCGAAGAGATAAGAAACTGAATTGTAAAGACAGTTGCCAACCACTGAGACCAGATCATACCTCCAGGGCTTTTTCAGAGATGGAAAGACAAATATGGGACAATCACCTGCCTCCAGCTTCACCTCAGGGGAAAAAGAACCAGCTCCAAGTAGTTAACCTGTGGTGGGCGTTCTGGCTTTTATCTCTCCTTCAGAATTTTGATAAATATCAGAGATTGGAGGTCACAGTAGAGAGGGAGGACGGGCAATTCATTCCACTGTTGTCCACTCAGGTCAGTAGATGTGTTGATCTGCCCTGACTCTACCACTGAGAGGAAAGAGAACCAGGAAAGAAAGATGGCGGGACAGAAAGAAAGAGGGCAAGGGAGCAGTCTTGCTGTCACCTTTGTACAAAAATGTGTAGATCTCTCATTGATTGCGATACCATGGAGGGTGCACCTTGGTAAAATCTTATCCAATACCTGACCCAAGAGAACAGCCTATGAGGAAGGAAGATTCCAGGAACAAGACGTTGTGTACTTCCGGGAAGTAGCGGAAGGAGGCCATTAGGGAAGAACCCACTTCACGGAAGCATGTAATGGGACGCCCTTGCAGAACCCACCAGAATGTACCCTTGTGCCTTTGAGAACATCAGCTGGCCAGTCACACAGAGGACAGTGAGTCTGTACCATCCAGGGAAGCAGCCACAGCCCTTCCAGAGGGCACTATGCAAATAAGCAGGTAGACGAAAGGATGTTTGTCCTTCCCTTCTCCCTCTCAGCTTTCAGCATCAGAAGAGTTAAACCTTGAAAAGAAAGAATTAGAAAAGACAGGTATTCTAGAACCAGGATCACCAGACACACATGCACACACACACACACCCCACTACAAACTTCAACAACTAATCATGTGTCCTTTCCATTTCATGCCCCTGAACTAGAATCACCAGACACATACACACACACACACACACACACACACACACACACACACCCCACNTGTACTTCTGGGAAGTAGCGGAAGGAGGCCATTAGGGAAGAACCCACTTCACGGAAGCATGTAATGGGACGCCCTTGCAGAACCCACCAGAATGTACCCTTGTGCCTTTGAGAACATCAGCGGGCCAGTCACACAGAGGACAGTGAGTCTGTACCATCCAGGGAAGCAGCCACAGCCCTTCCAGAGGGCACTATGCAGATAAGCAGGTAGACGAAAGGATGTTTGTCCTTCCCTTCTCCCTCTCAGCTTTCAGCATCAGAAGAGTTAAACCTTGAAAAGAAAGAGTTAGAAAAGACAGGTATTCTAGAACCAGGATCACCAGACACACATGCACACACACACACACACCCCACTACAAACTTCAACAACTAATCATGTGTCCTTTCCATTTCATGCCCCTGAACTAGAATCACCAGACACACACACACACACACACACACCCCACTACATATTTCAACAATTAATCATGTCTTCCTTCCATTTCAAGCCCCTGGAGCCTTTGGTCCAGCCTGCAGTGAGGAGAAAAACACTTTGAATTCAACTTGAGATTGGCATGTATTGACGGCTTCCCTAATAGCTCAGTTGGTTTGGGCTTCCCTTGTGGCTCAGCTGGTAAAAATCCACCTGCAATGCTGGAGACCTGGGTTTGATCCCTGGGTTGGGAAGATCCCCTGGAAAAGGGAAAGGCTACCCACTCCAGTATTCTGCAACCATGGGGTTGCAAAGAGTTGGACATGTCTGAGCAATTGAGCACAAATAGGGAAGAGACTATGGATAACAACACTGATTCATATTTATGTTTGAAGTTCACATTTGAATGCCACTGAATAAAAGTCCTCAGTAAACCAGCTATATCAGCATTTTCAAAAGCATATACTGTAGATTTCAGTTCCCCTACCTAGCAAAAGTCTCCATAATCAAACCATAAGTGTGGGAAACATTCTTAGAAAACAGTTAAGCGCAATAAAATGTTAAAACATCTGAACACTATAGTAAACAAACCAGTTTAAATTTGTTTAGCTTACTATTTGATGTATTTATTTAATCATGGAAACATTTTTTTCTGTGTGATTCCTCTTCATAGCCTTCAAAATACATTGAAAATTCTACTCAAAAAAAGTATCGAAGTCTAGCTATAGATCTAAAATCAAAGTCATATGAATGCCAGTTGGGCAGTTAATGGAAAGAGACCTATTTTGGGTGGTGGAGGTTGTATTCCTTGCTGTTTGTGTAATCCCTCCAGGACTGCAGGAGTTGTGCAAGTCTCAGCAGTACCGTTTGCGTGGAAATCTGTGTGAGGGGTGCATGCCCCCAGTAGTTGTTCACACCAGCAAAGATCACATGAGAAAACCTGTACTTTATAAGTAGGTTGAAAAACTGAAAGAGGTCTTGGAAAATTGAGAGAAGTCCTTCTGGGGAGTATAAGACTCATATCAGAAAATAAAGTTGGATGCCTGGAAGAAATGGAAGGTGATCAATGCCATAGCCCCTGAGAGGCGTTTTTCATGTCTTTTCTACCCTGACTTTCATAATAAGCTTCTATAGGCTGTAAAAAATAAATAAACAGAACCCTCAGTTAAAATGGGCTCAGGAAACCAGAAGAGAGAGCTCTCACACCCTGTGGCACTTGTTCAGTCACAGTCCTGTCCGACTCTTTGTGACCCCATGGACTGCAGTACACCAGACTCCTCTGTCCTTCCCTATCTCCCAGAGTTTGCTCAGACTCATGTCTTAATCAGTGATACCATTCAACCATCTCATCCTCTGCCACCCACTTCTCCTCCCACCTTCAATCTTTCCCAGCATCAGGGGCTTTTCCAGTGAGTCAGCTCTTAGCATCAGGTGGCCAAAGTATTGGAGGTTCAGCTTCAAAATCAATCCTTCCAATGAATATTCAGGGTTGATTGCCTTTAGGATTGACTGGTTTGATCTCCTTGCTGGCTGGGGGATTCTCAAGAGTCTTCTCCAGCTCCACAATTCAAAAGCATCAATTTGGGGGGGCTCAGACTTCCTTATGGTCCAACTCTCACGTTCGTACATGACTACTGGGAAAACCATAGCTGTGACTACAGGGACTGCTGCTGCTGCTGCTAAGTTGCTTCAGTCGTGTCTGACTCTGTGCAACCCCATAGACGGCAGCCCACTAGGCTCCCCCGTCCATGGGATTCTGCAGACAAGAACACGGGAGTGGGTTGCCATTTCCTTCTCCAATGCAGGAAAGTGAAAAGTGAAAGTGAAGATGTTCAGTCATGTCCGACTCTTAGTGACCCCATGGACTGCAGCCTACCAGGCTCCTCCGTCCATGGGATTTTCCAGGCAAGAGTACTGGAGTGGGTTGCCATTGCCTTCTCCCGGCTTCAGGGACATTTGTCGGCAAAGCGGTATCTCTGCTTTTTAACACACTGTCTAGGTTTGTCATTGCTTTCGTTCCAAGGAGCAAGCGTCTTTTAATTTCATGGCTGTAGTCACCATCTGCAGTGATTTTGGAACCCAAGAAAATAAAATCTGCCACTGTTTCCACTTTTCCCCTTCTATTTGCCATGAAGTGATGGGACCAGATTCCATGATCTTAATTTTTTAACAGGAAGAAGAAAGACTCCTCTTCTTTCCTGAGAAGGATTCAGCCAAAGAATAGCCTTTGTTTACTGTAGTCCTTCCAAATTCCTTTTCCACTATATGAAGGTGCTCTCTTTTCCTTGCTGTGGGGGACTTGCACGCGGCTCACCATGGTTGCCAGCCCTGAATTGCAATTTTCTGCTGATCCCGAATAAACGATCTTTGCTGGAAAAAGTATCTGCCAGTTTATTTGTTTTAGGTCTACAAAATAAAACAAAAATGGTACCAAAGCGCCATGAAAGTTGACATATGTACAGCTGTATGAGGGAAGTGCCCAGACAAAGAAGTATGGCAGAAAGTGTTCACTCACAGCTTCAGCTGGAGGTTACTTCACATCTTCCCAGGAAAAGATTTGGGCATGAGGAAAGATTTAGTCTCGACCCCTGGTTGATTCTAGTTGGACAAGTTGGGGCTGCTGAAAGTTACTGCTCAGCAGTCAACTCAGAAGAGCCAACTGGAAGAGGCTAAAGAATTAGTAGGAGCCATAGTCCCCATATTTTCCTGTCTTACCAAAGCCTTTGGTTACCCTGGCTCACACATGTTTACCAATTGTCTTAGCAGTTGTCTAGAGGTGACTAATTTGTCATGATTTATCACAATTGTTTTGAAAACTCTAATGTGCCATTCAGAAACTTCTCTGTAAATGATTTGGTTCCTACAGAGATAAAGTATACAAAGAGTACATCCATTTATGCGCAGCTGTGTCTGACTCTTTGCAACCCCATGAGAGTTGAGTCTGTAGCTGCTAAACTCCTCTGTCCATGGAATTTCTCAGGCAAGAAAACTGGGGTGGGTTGCCATTTCCTACTCCAGGTCTTCTCAACCCAGGGACCGAACCCACTTCTCCTGTGTCCCCTGCGTTGGCAGACAGATTGTTTACCACTGAGCCACCTGGGAAACCTGTACAAAGAGTAGTTACTCTTTAAGTTAAGAATGAGATATTTGACAAGGTAGCAGTCAACCCAGATCATCACAGATAACAGAAGCTAGGTGGCATGTTAGAATTTTAAATCAGAAATGTGATGCAGAAATAAATAACAACATTAAAACTTATCTCTTGCTTTTTTCATGTGAAATTAACATTTTACTCTTTCTATACTTGGCTATATCTCCCTTTTCTAAGTTTCTCATAATCTCAGTACTTAATTTTTCTACAATTAATGAGCAAAATGTAAAGGATGAATTTACTGTGGTTTTTATGTTCTACTACAAATTCTTTAAATCTTTACTTTCCTAAGTTAAAAATATTCTTCTTCAAAAAGTCCATTTGCAGAAGCTGATAGTTGAGATTTTATAAGATCAGTACACAGTATTAATGGCATAGAAGGACAAAAATAAAACTGTTTCTCTTAATGAGGTCCAGATGATGCCAAGAGATAATACAGCATAACTAGATTGAACAAACATAAATTTTATTAATCTTTGACACTTTTACTTTCCTTATCTGCAAAATGGAAGTTTTTACAATACCTACTGCACAGACTTGTACGTGGATTGAAAGAGATCGTGAAGTCTGGTATACAGTAAGATTTCAATAACTGACAGAAAAACAGTGACATAAAATAAAAACAATGATTTCCTACTTTGGCTGTATTTTAGATACAGTTGAGAAAATTTCTCTTGTGAGTTAAACAATCTAACATTGAAAGCACTACAATGGTAATTATACATACACAATTTTATAAATTTATAGTTATATATTNTAATAAGTTTCCATTTTTTAATAAGAAACATGTCTTAGGGCTTTCCCAATGGCTCAGCAGGTAAAGAATCTACCTGCAATAGAAGCGTGTCTCAGAACAGTTTTTCTCATATTTTGAAAGGAATTTCCCCATAAATCAGATATGAATGTGTATGGAATTTTTAATCCTTTAAGAACAGCTAATGAAATCTCTTTTCTTGGTTGCCTCTGGTTTAGGCATGCTGTGTGTGGTACTTGCCGTGGTTTTGTCATTTTGCTTTAATGGCAGGGGGAAGAAACCAGCAAAGTTCAGGAACTACCCTGCATATCAAAATGTCACCATGGCAGCATTTGTCCACTTGTCAGAGTCGTTCTCAAGTGATTCAGCCCTTCATTTTGTTGAGTCAATATTGAAGCTTTTGAGATTTATTACTTGAGGTTTGGGAGCAGGCGAAGCAAACACACCCTTCATTCCGATTATCAAATTCTAGGTGGGCCAAGATTGTTATTTCTGTTGACACTTTATTTATGAGGATAGACTATCAGGTTTCCACTCTTTGCATAATTATCTCATAATAAGCTTGCATTTGCATGACTGATAAAACAGTGAAAAAGAATTTAAAGTTTATGAAAACATTGTTTGAGCTGTGGTAAGCTTATCAAATGCTGAATTCAAACAGCTAATTTCCTGGCAGTTATGGGGGTGGAGGGCAGGAAGGAGAGATTTTCTTGTGATAGAAAAAAATCTTTAAATCTCTGATATAAGATTCCTTAAATTCCATTTTTATATGTATCCCATCTAGAAGCATAATGAATAAGAATGAGGGTAAGCGTTTTATGTACTAAGTCTTTCTGTTTAATAATGTCCACTTTCCCTTCAACAAATATAAAATTATAAAACTTATCTTTTCTATTTTCAAATACTGAGATTTCTTCAAAGACTTTTCTATAATCACATAAGCTTCTAGTGGTTAGGGTCACAGACTGCGTCTGAGTTCTCCCTCTAAACACTCCCTGTGTGTATTTTCAGTTATCCCTGTGCCGAATTCAGTGCAGAGCTCATCAGTACTGTTCAATGATGAAAGTATAAGAAATTTTTTTAAGTGTAGCTCTGCCTGGGGAAACCCTGAAGTGTCTCTGAAGCTTCAATGACACATAGGGCAGGTCTTCAGTATTCCTCCTTTACATCTCTTTCCAGGGCTGAGCAGTCTCCCACATAGCATCTTCTGATGTAGGCCAGTCCTGCAAGGATACACACAGGATGCTGTGATGCAATTATTCTAATGGGATCACCCAATGCCAGATAATGTGATGAAGTCATCTGTGTTGGGTCATAGAATCTGCTCTCCCAGGACCCCCGAGTTCTACTGAAGACTTCTCCAAACTGAAGTAATGTTTATTTTACCAATGACTGCAAGGAAACAAAACCTCGGCAAACAAAGCTCCCGCTGTCTATTTCCCACATGGGTGGGAAAATCAAGCCCAGTGGGCAAAGAGGTTTGACCCATGGTATGTTTGGGGAACACGCAGGGCTTTGCAAAGTACACATACATGTCAGTGATTGCCTACTTAAAATAGAAGACTTAAGTTTGGAGTGCTTTATCTTCAAGATATCCAGTTAGCTTTCTTAAACAATTTCAGAGGAATTGAATTCTATACAGCCATACAAATTTCAATTCATAGTGAAATATGTATGAATACTCTGCAATTTCTGGCTAAGGTGGTTAAAAAGTTTTTAAAGTGAACCATAGATATATCTAACTTCATGAATGTTATTAATAGCATTGAACTGCATACTTAAAAATTATTAAACTGGCATATTTTATATTTATTTTACCACTATTCTTCAACCATAATAACGTTATATATCAAAACCATTGAACTGTACATTTGAAATGAATGCACTGTATGGTACATGAATTATATGTCAAGAAAATGGTTTAAAGAAAGGAAAGAAAACAAGAGTATTCCACAGAGAGCTTCATTGTTTTGTCTGTAGCTTGTATTATAAGTCAGGTCATATCAGAAATCTTACACTGGAATTGTCTCACTTTTCAGAAAATCTAACTTGTTTCAAGTTTTTCTCTGTGTAGGGTTCTGAACAAGATAAAAGGTTTTTAAGATTGTGCTTGAAAGAGTACTATGCAGACAAATATAGCCTTAGCATTGCATTAGAATAATCCCACATGGAATACTCCCAAACAAAATGGAATTCTCTAATACTCCTTAGTTCTTCTTTTCTTTTTCCTTCTAAAAGCAAAGAAGTGAATTGTGAATACTTCCTACAAGAAATGCTGAGCTGGTTAATTTTTGATAATTATAAAATCACGGGTGGTCACTAGTTCAAAGAAAGTCTTTCCCCCTCCAAAAAAACCCAATTAGGAACAGAGATTTTAACTGTGTCCCTTTATCTACTGCCAAAATGCAATATCAATAGAACAGAATGTGAAAGCTGCAGCTTTGATATGAAAGGTACTGAAAGTATTCATCTTTTGGTAGTTGTTCTGCCACCATATGGAATAGAATAAAAGAAGAAAGAATTATGCAGCATAAACTTGAATTATGCAATTGGAGAAAAGGAAACACAAATCATAACCAGATGTGTCTAAGCATACTTTTTTATTATACAAATTTCCTTTGATATCACCAGGCACCCAACACACTCTACTGGCACTGTAAAGTAACTGAAAACAATATAAAAGAAAAAATTTAGATTAACATACATTATCATTCATTGACAGCAGAGAAATACTATCAGAAATGCCTTTAAAACACCAATATTAGGCTGAACCACATGAAACTGATATTTTCTTACATTAAAATGGTCAAATAATGGCAAAATTGTTGACTAATAGCCATTTTATATAACTTGAATACACAATTTTCCTCCTCATTAAAATGGCAGCCCATTGTGTTCTTTATCAATCATCATTCAATAGAATACAAAACAGTTATTTAATTTTATGCAGTTTATTTAATTTTAGACTACTTAACATTTTTAGTCCCTTTCCCTAAACACATGAATAGGTTAATATTCCTTTCCCCCCTTGATTAATAAATATTTTATAAGTTGGATATATTTACAGTTACTTAAAATTTTCCACCTTTCTACTGGGGCTACCCTCAGGCATTCATGAGGCACTTTAATGGAGGCTTTTCTCTATTTGATATGATGGTTAAGAGGAGAAAACACTTTTCCAGATCGACTGGGCTCCTATAATCCTCTACAAAATGATGATGCAAACAGTGTGCCAGGCTTCCTCCATTTGCTACTTTGAGAGGCCCAGAAGCAGATAGTGTGGGCACACTGAGGGGCTGGAGGAGCTGAGAGGGAGGTGTAGGGCTGCTGGAGGGAGACAGAGTGAAACAATCCTAATGCAAAGTGAAAGTGAAAGTCGCTTAGCCAGGTCCACTCTGCGGTATAGTCCATGGAATTCTCCAGGCCAGAACACTGGAGTGGGTAGCCTTTCCCTTCTCCAGGGGATCTTCCCAACCCAGGGATTGAACCCAGGTCTCCCGCATTGCAGGCGGATTCTTTACCAGCTGAGCCACAAGGGAAGCCCAATCCTGATGGAACCAGAGAGCAAAAGCCAATCTCACTGTGGATGACCGTCCTACCTCCACTCAGAAATATCATGTCTCCTCAAGGTCTCAAGAGAAACCTAGTGCTGGAAAGTGGAAGGTAAAGCCAAAGAGGAGAAGCCGGCTCATATTCGGAACAGTGTGGAAGGGAGAGAAGAAAGGGAGGCGAGAAAGGGGGCAGAATGGGACTGAGTCGAAAGAGACAAAGAACTCTGCCACTGAGTGCTGCCTGAAAGACCCAGCTGAAAGATTTAGTGCCAGGGGAGGGAGAGGGGGAGTGGACAGGCACTGTCCATATTCCAGGTCTCAGTCCCTGTCCATGTTCCAGGAACAGCAGAACGGGGTTCCCAACAAATGCCTGGCCTGCCCTCAGACAGCTGCGTTTGGCTCGCATTGTAGGGGCATCATTTGGCTGGTGGTACTATTGAAAAGTACCACGTTGTCTGTGATAATATCTTCCATTTGACAACTGGAAGAGTTCTGTTTGCAGTTCACACTGCTTGCAATTCACAAAATTGTGCTCAGCCCACAATTTTGGATATTGCCCAGGAGAAGAATAACCATTAAACAACTCTTCCTAAATTAAAGTTGAAGATCAGAGGCAGTCCGGCAGCGATGGAGGAGGAAATTTTTTCCCAGAGTTTCATGTAAGACTAACTCCAGTACTTTGGCTACCTCATGCGAAGAGTTGACTCATTGGAAAAGACTCTGATGCTGGGAGGGACTGGGGTCAGGAGGAGAAGGGGACGACAGAGGATGAGATGGCTGGATGGCATCACGGACTCGATGGACGTGAGTCTGATTGAACTCCGGGAGTTGTTGATGGACAGGGGGGCCTGGTGTGCAAAGAGTCGGACATGACTGAGCGACTGAACTGAACTGAACTGAACCTGAGGGGAAACACTGGAAAGGAATACTTCCGCATGGAAGGAGCCAGTTTACTAAATGAAGTCACTTCTGTTCTTGCTCACCGCTGACTCATTAAAGCTGCACTGCATTCTTTTCTGCTCCAGGATGAAACCCTGGGTGGATCCCATGTCTCATACTCATTTCAACTGCTAACAAATGGTTTTATTCTCAGATAGTATAAGCAAAGTTTACTTCCTCTTCCCTTTACCCTTTGAGAGTCAGTCTGTGCTTGCTTGAGTCTGAGCCAGACTATAAAGCCTACAGTGAAGTGGGAAGGCATGGGCATTCTTTTTCTCGATTCCTCTCAATTCTTAAACTTATCCACTCTACTGTGCTCTTTTATGGCTGCTTCTGGGTTGAAAAACCTGGGAAAGAGGTGTGTGTGTGTGTGTGTGTGTGTGTATGTTAGTTGCATGGTCACGTCCGACTCTTTGCCATACCATGGACTGTAGCCTGCCAGGCTCTTCTGTCCATAGAATTCTCCAGGCAAGGACATGGAATGGATAGCCATTCCCTTCTCCAGGGTATCTCCCCAACCTAAGGAAGTGGTTAATTTTGCAGAATCTAGGACAACTGAGTTCAGAACTCTGCTCTACTATTTACTAGTTAGCTGACCTTAGACAAGACACAATCTCTCAGCATCCTTACCTACAAAGTATTGGAACCCATATGAAAGAAAAGAAATACCTACAACATAAATTGTTTTAAAAATTAAATGTATTAAGTACTGAAAAAAGTGCCAGGTCACCAATAATGAAACAAAGCTACATTGTGTGTCTTTTGATATGATGCCCTGAGAAGTATCCAACATCACCCATGTAGAATTCTTGCCCCTCAACATTTAACCTGAATTTGATCATGAGAAAATAATCAAACAAATTCAAATCAAGGTACAGGCTACAAAACAAATGCAGACTGGATTTCTCAATTCCTCTATTTCTTTGCATTGTTCAATTAAGAAAATGGAATTACTTTCTAAATTTTTTTTTCAGATTGTTTATTGCAGTGTATAGAAATACTAGTGAATTTTATGCATTGATCTTGCATCCCACAACTTTACTAAAGATATATATTGGCACTGACAGGTAGATTCTTATATTTGCTCTGCATTCAGTCTGTTGCTATATATTGTTTTGGCTGAAGTATATGAAGAAAATCCAGCCTCTTGAAGATAGTTAAGATAGGAAAAAAGAGTTCTAACAAGTTTTTTCAGATAATTGTAGATATTTGTCTTTGATACTATATCAAGTCTTAATAAGTGATAGTTTCTTAAAGGTTAGTTGCAATATGGCATGTGAAATCATATCAATAAACAGTTTTTATGTAGTCACATTAAAATCCCTTGGCCTTATACTTTAAAGGGATCTTTTATCAACACATGATTTTGTAACATTGTATATTTGGAAAATATTGGGTTTACTGAGTTACGAACATTTTCTAAGTGTTGATACTATTCATTATGTGATATTTGAAAAATCATCTTATTCATATCATCACCAATTTATCACCACAAAATTCTGTCAATCTGGGGAAGTTGCCAAAGCTATAGAGGCAATAACAGTTTTCAAAAATCAAATTTTTGATTGATATAAAACTTGAATTTTATCAATGGTAGCAATAGTGTCTTCTTTGAAGTTACTGTCTTACTCAGCTCATTTTCAAGAAAATGTGCACGAAATATCCGAGTCTTGACCATAGTTTTTCTATCGGTCATTCTTCCTATTAACTTTGTGTTTGATGATAAAAATGACTCCAACTCAAACAAGGGCATAAGAGCTTTCCTTCCAAGCAACCACTGTACTTTGATACATATAGCAGAATAAATATCTAATATATATATATAGTGTATATATTTGTACAGCTTTACCATTTCATCAGAAAGAATAATAATAAAACTAAGAAGTCAAGGGTTGAAATATAATAATTAAGGAACATTTTCAAAGTAAAGGTTTATTTAGAAAAAAAATGAGTATGTGGAATTCCCTAGTGGTCCAGTGGTTAGTATTTCACCCTTTTATTGCCGCATGCCTGGCTGGGTTCGATCCCTAGTTGGTGAACTAAGATCCTCCAAACTGCACAGTGAAGCCAAACAAATGATTGAAGAAATAAAATTTAAAAATGAGTATGTATCAGTGAGCATTATAATGTATTGTGCTGTGCTTAGTCACTCAGTCATGTCCAACTCTTTGCAATCCCATGGACTACAGCCTGCCAGGCTTCTCTGTCCATGGGATTCTCCAGGCAAGAATACCTGAGTAGGTTGCCATGTCCTCCTCCAGGGGATCTTCCCAACCCAGGGATTGAACCCACATCTCCCACATTGCAGGCAGATTCTTTACCAAATGAGCCAGGGAAACCCCATGTATTATCATAACTACTAATATATTTTTATTAATAGTTTGATGTCACCGTCTTGGTTCATTCACATGAGTATAAATGATAACACAGTGAGCCAGATAAATAACTTCTTAGTATTACTGCAAAAATAGTTTTGATCATGAGGATTCCATGAAGGAGTCTCGGGGATTGGCAAGACTACACTTAGACAAGTTTGGCAGACTACATTTTGACAAAAGCTGGTATAGCTGTTGAAATGTCAGTTTTGCATAGACTGCCTTAACTTCACAAATATTAAAAGAAGTAAATGTTACTATTCTTATCATAATTTCCTTGTTGCAGTTTTTCAGTCTACTACAATGTCTTTGGGTGCTCTCATTACACACACTGAACCAGCAGTAGTTGTCTCCACTTCCAATTATTATGAAATTTGAATTTTAATGAGTAAAGAATAGATATTTAGAGAGAGGTGAACATGGCTCATGGAAGGAAGGAGAAGACAGGAAGAAAAAAGATTCATTATAAACACTTTCACGTATTCACATCACATTCACCTCCAAACTATCCCTTCCAGTTGCTAAAACCAAATAAGACAGAAGAGCTAACACATCTAATTTACCAGACTAGATTATAAAATGCTTTTAATGGGTTTACCCCATGAACAACCATAATATTTTTATACAAATAATCATTCTTTCTCAAGCTAATGCCTGATTTTGCATCAGCATTAATTATAAAGTCTATATAAATTGTCTTTCACAAAGCCAAGAGTAACACTCAAGGAATTTTCTTCTGAAAATTTTCTTACTACTGGTGTTCAATTCAGTTCAGTTCAGTAGCTCAGTTGTGTCCGACTCTTTGTGACCCCATGAATCGCAGCACACCAGGTCTCCCTGTCCATCACCAACTCCCGGAGTTCACTCAGACTCTCGTCCTTTGAGTCAATGATGCCATCCAGCCATCTCATCCTCTGTCGTCCCCTTCTTCTCCCACCCCCAATCCCTCCCAGCATCAGAGTCTTTTCCAATGAGTCAACTCTTCGCATGAGGTGGCCAAAGTACTGGAGTTTCAGCTTTAGCATCATTCCTTCCAAAGAAATCCCAGGGCTGATCTCCTTCAGAATGTACTGTTGGCTCTCCTTGCAGTCCAAGGGACTCTCAAGAGTCTTCTCCAACACCACAGTTCAAAAGCATCAATTCTTCAGCACTCAGCTTGCTTCACAATCCAACTCTCACATCCATACATGACCACTGGAAAAACCATAGCCTTGACTAGACGGACCTTTGTTGGCAAAGTAATGTCTCTGCTTTTCAATATGCTATCTAGTGTATTTACTACACTACTGGTGTAGTAAGGCAATAAGATTTAGAAATCTTTATACACCTTCCCTGGTGGCTCAGATGGTAAAATCATCTGCCAACAATGCGGGAGACCTGGGTTCGAACCCTGGGTTGGGAAGAATCTCTGGAGAAGGAAATGGCAACCCACTCCAGTACCCTTGCTTGGAAAATCCCATGGACAGAGGAGTGTGGTAGACTACAGTCCATGNNTCTGCTTTTCAATATGCTATCTAGTGTATTTACTACACTACTGGTGTAGTAAGGCAATAAGATTTAGAAATCTTTATACACCTTCCCTGGTGGCTCAGATGGTAAAGCATCTGCCAACAATGCGGGAGACCTGGGTTCGAACCCTGGGTCGGGAAGAATCTCTGGAGAAGGAAATGGCAACCCACTCCAGTACCCTTGCTTGGAAAATCCCATGGACAGAGGAGTGTGGTAGACTACAGTCCATGGGGTCTCAAAGAGTTGGACAGGACTGAGCAACTTCACTTTCACTTTCATATACCAATTATTTATTTATACTATGTTATGCTACAGATAACCAAGTCTGTAGTGTAGTCTTAAGGTCAAAGTAGTGAAAGGGAAGTTAATCAATTTTCTGTTAATACAAATTGATTCTCCTATAAAATAACAGATTAGATTTAGAATATTCAGAAGGAATATAAGTCCTTTGTAAAATAATAGATTAAAAAAAGTTGAGCTTCAGGGTGTTTTTTCTTAACAGACTGCTTACCAGTCAACATATACCATTGTCAAACACACAATTCTGTGGAAAGGAAGGTTCTACCACTCTCATTATATGCCCCAGTGAGTAAATCCAAGTGTGAAACACTCTTTGAAGTCAGCAGGCATTCTTTGCTTCAAACAATTCTGAAGGGATTTAGAAGCCAGATAGGATTAAAGCTTGGTTAAAAAAAAAAAAAAAAGGAAAAAAAATCAGCTCAACCGTAACTGTAAATAAAAGAAAACATGGTGAGAAGGGAAACTTTACTTAGATCCATCAATTGCCACAGTGTTAAATCTGGTTTATTTAGTATTAACAGGGGAAATGAAGGTATACAAGAAGGAACTGGTGAAAAGTATCTTAAAAACCAATATGATGTAGCCTCAGGAATTTGGGTGATTTGAAAAAATGATTTTAAGCCAAGTATTTCTAATCCAAATCAATCTGATATTTTATGCCTTCTCTGACTAAAGCCAACCTCTTTCCTGCCCCCATTACGGCCATAGCCTCCTCAGTGATCTACCTGCTTGTATCCTGGCTCTACTAAACAATCCATTTAACATGTATTTAATGTCCTCCTCTGCACCAAATCCTCCCATGGTTTCCCACCTTGCTGGGAGTAAAAGCCCAAGTCCTAGGAATGGCCTACACAGTCCTATCCTATTTGGCGCCCTCTAACCTCATGTCCTGCTGCTCTCAGACCTGGCGAAATCCACTCCAGCCATCTGACTGGGCTCTTGGCTCTTCCTACTGCCTGGCAAGTTCTCCTCCCAGCTGCCAATGTGGCTTTCAAACAGACTCTCCTCAGGCTGGTGCCTATCTACCTTTTCAATCAGTCCCTTTCCTGAGACTTCCCTGGTGGTTCATGGCTAAAACTCCATGCTCCCAATGAAGAAGGCCTGGGGTTCAATCCCTGGTCAGGGAACGAGATCCTCTGTGCCACAGCTAAGACCCGTCACAGCCAAATAAATAAGTAAATATACGCGAAACAAAAGTCAGGCCTTTCCTTATTCACTCAATCCCCAAAGCAAACTCCCCCCACTGCCCCAAACACTGTCTATATCTGTAAAACGGAATCACTTTGCCGTATAACAGAGACTGGCACAACATTGTAAATCAACTATACTTCAATAAAAACAACAAAATGACAACAAACCACTGCAGGCTTCTTCCCTACTCAATTTTTCTCCATGAAATTATCGCTATCTTACATAGTAACGTTCCATTTATTTCTCTCTCTTCTACCACAAGAATATAAGCTCCAAGAGAACAAGGATTTGGGCTTGATTGGTTACTATAGATCCCTGGCCCTTAAAACAGAGCCTGAAACACAGTAGGTGCTTAATCAATATTTATCAAATGAATAGATGTAATTGCTGTCTATATTTTGTCAGACGAGTGCTACCTCCCCTTTAGGTATATGTAACCTCGCTATTCCATGATTCTTTATCTGGGAATGAAATTTCTATCTTTTTTTTTCAAATACTGTTGGTTAAGCTGAGGACTGCCATGGGAGTGGTCTCTAACTATCTGGAAAGACCTAGGCTAGAACAGGAAAACACTTTTGTGTCTTCATTTTAGAGATCTTTCCATGTACCTCTTCATTTTCTCTTCATGCTTCCCTACCTCCTGATCTTCCTACTCCATGAGTACACTACTGGATACTTAGAAATGTAACTGGATGTCTACTCTCTGGACTTTATTTTGACTTGCTCTCCAACTTTGTACGCTCTTATCCAATTCCATTGATGAGATCATCTGTTGTGTTTTCCTTTGGTGAAAGTGGAATTAAGTCTATTGACCATTGTAGGTCTTTGGAAGAGTAGGCAAGACAGCAAGCAGGATACATATTCTAGGGCATTCATCTGCCCCATTTATTTATGTAGCCAGAGTAATTGTAGAGATCACAGGAAACAAGGAATTTCAAGTTCAGTTCAGTTCAGTCGCTCAGTCGTGTCCGACTCTTTGCGACCCCATGAATCGCAGCATGCCAGGCCTCCCTGTCCATCACCAACTCCCGGAGTTCACTCAGACTCACATCCATCGAGTCAGTGATGCCATCCAGCCATCTCATCCTCTGTCGTTTCCTTCTCCTCCTGCCCCCAATCCCTTCCAGCATCAGGGTCTTTTCCAATGAGAACTCTTCGCATGAGGTGGCCAAAGTACTGGAGTTTCAGCTTTAGCATCATTCCTTCCAAAGAAATCCCAGGGCTGATCTCCTTCAGAATGGACTGGTTGGATCTCCTTGCAGTCCAAGGGACTCTCAAGAGTCTTCAACACCACAGTTCAAAAGCATCAATTCTTCGGCACTCTGCCTTCTTCACAGTCCAACTCTCACATCCATACATGACCACAGGAAAAACCATAGCCTTGACTAGACGGACCTTAGTCAGCAAAGTAATATCTCTGCTTTTGAATATACTATCTAGGTTGGTCATAGCTTTTCTTCCAAGGAATAAGAGTCTTTTAATTTCATGGCTACAATCACCATCTGCAGTGATTTTGGAGCCCCCCAAAATTATAATCTACTTAATTGTAAACATGTAACTATTCCTTTCTTTGTGTAATAACTTCCTAGCTAGAGAAGTTGAGAATAATATTTTGAGTCTAGTTTTCATCTAATAATGTCTGTAGATAGAGACATTTGAAGCCATTCAAATCATATTCAATAGTTAATATCCCTGAATTATATTCACTTGCATTTATAACCACTTATATTTGCATGTACAAATACATTAAAATTGCATTTGCAAGCAACTCTGAATTCCTGAAGTACACTTGACTCTTCTTTTATACACATTGTGGCAGAGCATTACGATAAGTGAAAGTGTTAGTCACTCAGTCATGTCTGATTCTTTGTGACCCTATGGACTATAGATGGACAGGCTCCTCTGTCCTTGGAATTCTCCAGGCAATTCTCCAGGAGTGGGTAGCCATTCCCTTCTCCAGGGGATCTTCTCAACCCAGGGATCAAACCTGGGTCTCCTGCATTCTTTACTGTCTGAGCCACCAGGGAGCCCTTGATTATGACAATCACTCTGCTTTAGAATCAGAGGAGGAACAGCAGCTAGGGAGTTCCTCTGGCTTACCTCTAGTGGAACGTATCTAAATCACGCAGTCTGTTTTTTTAAAGACTTCTGGAGAAGAGACACAATAATTTTTTTCTACATATAAATTGTTTGAAGATCAGAGATGAGGGGAGTCTTTTTTAGGTCTCATCTCATAATCCAGTTTTAAAGTCCTTAAAGTATTTCCTTGGTGTACTACAGTCTTTGCTTCTAGAAAGTAGAATGAGAAGGAACAGCTGATAAAAGGATACAAGGAGTAGAGAGTCAAAAAGCAAGGTTGAAAGAAATCTGGCAAAGGGAAATAAAGAAGAAATATAAAAGCAATTAAATGTTCCATTACTCTTCTGTCTTTTGGTTCCAAGGGACTTGATCTGGTTCTATTTTTATAGATACTCACTACTTGAATACAAAGCACAAAGAGAGTCGGGAATGATTAAGCAGTGTGTGTTTGACTCTTGGCTAACTGTGGATAAAACAAGTCCAGCTATTCAACAATAAAAAGCAGGCTTCCTTGGTGGGTCAGAGGTAAAGAATTCACCTGCCAATGCAAGAAGATCCCACATGCCACAGAGCAATTAAGCCCTTGTGCCACAACTATTAGGCCTATGCTCCAGAGCCCAGGAAACACAGCTACTGAAGCCTGCATAGCCTAAGTGCTCAGCAGGAGGAGAAGGCACCACAAGGAGAAGCCCACACACTTCCTCTAGAGAGTAGCCTCCACTCGCTGCAACTAGAGAAAATCCCACATGGTGACAAAGACCCAGCAAGCACAGCCTATTAAAAAAAAAAGTCTTCAACCTTAATATTTTTCAATAATAATAAAAGCACATGGTAATAAAAATTCAGTCTATGTAGAGAGGTCTAAGAAGAAAAGGCAAAGGTGTCCACCGCATCTAGTCCTTTCAACCACTGTTAAAAATTTCTTTAGTAATTTTCTAGAAAGAAAAATTAAACACATTTTCCTGTACAGATATATGAACATGTGTGTGTGTGAGAGTGGGGAGGGTGAGGGGTGTGCTTTTAAAATTTTATTCCAAAGCAATGACATCACACATTCTATGTGGCATCTTACTTTTTTTTCTCTTTAAAATACGTTCTGTAGAACTCTCTTTCCATGTGCCTAGTTATGGAAGCCCCATGAATAAGGAAAATTTGCCTTTTTAAGCATTGTATCCCCAATGCCTACAACAAAGGTTTCACACATAGTTCTTCTCCAGAGAAAGCATGTTAGGTAATTAAATTAATAAATTAGAAAATACAAAAAACAACTTCATTACTTTGAGCAAAGGCATGATATCGCATTATTTAAAAGTACCAGAAGTTTTCAGTCTGTTCTTGATGAACATTTAACATATTTTCAGATTTTTGGCTATTACTGTAATAAACATTCCTAAAAATACCTGTTATATCTTGTACATGTTTATCTGTAAGTGAATCCAAGGTAATTACTTTGCAATGTAATAATTCAGTCATTTACATTTTTAACTCTCATATTTCCAAGTAACACTCTTCACTGGTTGCATCAATTTACACTCTTATTAAAATACAGTTTTTATTCTGGGACATACCACAAAACCTAAATGTTTAATGACAGAAATACACATTCCTAGAAACTACATATTTTTTTTGTCTACAGCCTTTGATTGAAAACTGTCAGAGATCTAAAAAACTGAAAATCCTTTTAGCCTTGCTCAGTGTTAGGGACATCCTTTTCCTTACACAAAGTATTTGTTCCTACTGGCCAGTTTTTTGGAACTTGGCCAAACTTCATGGCTAACTGTCTCCTTTGTATATTTTTATAATAAAATATAATTCTATTATTGTCTTTTTGTAAAAAGTTCAGTAACTGCACCTTTGTAAAATATAAATAATGGTTCAAGAGCATGCACTTATCACTAAGAAAGTATTTATACAAAGGAAATAGGTAGCAGTCCTGTAGAAGCGCTTGAAATTCTATCTCTTGGACTTTCACATGGATTCCACTGCCTATTGACATTAAAATAAGAAAAGAGACCTATATGCAGAAAGAAGGTTGTATTCACATTAACATTCATGAAGGCTGAGCTGCTTGAGTCCTACACATCAAGTAGGGGAAATATCCTTTGTCTACTGATGAGAAAATGTCTCAGTGATAAATGGTTACAGACAGGGGTGTCAGAAGGGCAACAGCACACAGAACAGCTCCGACAAACTTAAAAAACACTTTTTTATTTTTTTAAGTCTTCTACTCCAGTTCTTTTTGTTGCATTGTGGAGCACAGGGCCTATCTTCAGAAATAAAAGAAAAAAGATTGCAATGCAGAATTCCTAACCTTTACTGAGGCACTTCCCAGAAAACAGAAAACATAATCTTTGAAAATAATTTAAAACAAAGCTTCGAAGACTTCAGGACGCCTAAATATTCAGACATTCCTCAAAGAAGTACACTGCACCCTGCCTGTTTGGGTCTAAAATTTATATTGTCATAAAAACAGCCTGGTCGTCAAAGTGTAAAGTCTAACGTCAACACTGGGAGGCATTACGCACATCATTAAAAACAGCTTTACACTTATTTACATAAATTCAAACACGTTATCCACTCATTCAGTAAATTTCTGAGACGCACCATGTATGATGTCATGAGTTTGTCATTTAACAAACTAAAATCTTAGTGACTTTCAGTTAATTTTCAAAACAAATTAAGTTGCAATTTGTAAATAGCCTTGTCTCATTGAGAAAAGGAAGCCTGAAAACCCCGGGCGCGAGGGCAAACATTTTCCCGGGCCTAACTCTAGGTGGCTCACTTTCCTCATCTAAGAATATAAAGGCTGAGACAACTGTCCTCTGCCGCCCAAGGGTTTCTTCCCTCCAGTATTTTTGTCTTTTCTGCAGGAGTCGAGAGGATTCAGTACGAAGAGCAAGAAGCATGGAATAATTTAAAACATGGATGTCAATACTATGCTTCGGGGCGTCCTTCCCCACACCACACAAACCTTCAGAGGCAAAGAAGAAATGCACAGCAAACCCTCACAAACCCTCAGCACCGCCCCTCAGTGTTTTTCAGCCGGTCTTTGCCAACGCTGTGCGAAACAAACAGAAGACTACACGAGGTCCGCCCAAATAGCTCGATTAGCCTGCGGACTTGGCCCGGAACCTTTTATGTACTGGGGAAATGAAGGGGCGGGGCCCGAAGGGGGAGGAGTCAGGGGCGGGGCTGGCGTCAGGGGCGGGGCTGGAGTCAGGGGCGGGGCTGGAATCCGCAGCCGACTCCCGGGCTACGGCGGAATCCCTGCGCCTGCGCGCCCCCGTCGGCCTGTGGTGAGGGAGTCCCGGGTTCTTGGGCTCGCCCTCGCGCCCCCGCCCTCCTCCTCCTCCGGGTCTCTTCCCACCTCCGCCCACTTGACGCGATGACGCACGGCAGGTTTGCGGACGTGGCGGCGGCGCACGGCACGACAGGCGGAGACGTTGGTGGCGGCGGCAGCGGCGGCAGTGGCGACGAGGGTGGAGGAGGACAGGGGCAGTCAGAGACTGAGGCTCGGCCATGAACTGGCCCGGGACGGCGGCGGCGGCGGCGGCGGCGGACCTGGTGGCCGTCTCCTCGTTGAGTCCCCCCTGCTAACGGGACAGGTAAAGATGGCGGCCAGAGGTGGGTGCGGGGGTGGGGGTGGCCGAGTCCGGCCGGCGGCGTAGGGGCCCCGACTGCCCCTTGGCTGGAGGCGGCGCGGACCCAGCGGCCGCAGATGTGGCGGGCCGGGTATCGGGCTCGGACCCCAGCCCCGCTTGGAAGAGACTCCGAGGCAGCGGAAACCTTCGAGACCAGCTCCACCAAAGCCCCCTGATCTCTCGGGGAAATTGAGGTTCAGAGGAAAGCCTCCTCCCTGCCCGAATCCCGGAGCAGAGCGTTTCCCGACTAGACACGCTATCTTTCTCCCACAACCTCGTGTTTGTGTTGGATATTCATTGACAGCATCTGGTACACATCGTCCCAAGTGCGATGACAACATAGGGATCTGAGGTTTAATCATCACTAGGTGTAACAGAGAAAAAAAAAAAAAAACTAGACGTGTGGAAAGGAGGAGGGGGGAAGTTAAGTTTTTAGAAACTCGATTGGCCCTGAGAAAACAGTCTCTGATACTGTCCCAGTGCTGAAGTAGCTTGAGACCTGTGGCCCTTTTATTGCTACTTGCTTAAGAAACGTAAAAGCGAAAACACCCAACAGCATTTATGGAGCACGCAGGCATGGGGGAAATAATTTTCAGTTACCGAGTGAGCTGATGAGTGCTTTAACATGGGGTCCATTGGGGTACTTTTTTTGCTAGTTCTTGTAATCTACGTAGCATGCAGGCTTGTTTCAGTTTTCTGATGGAGGCACTTGTGCTTTCTGTCCTGCCTTAAGAGAATTGTAACAGGTGGAGCGAATTGAGCCAGATGACTTCACTACTGTGTACTTTGTAATCTTTTATATAGTTGGCTCAGGTTATTATATGCCAGGGCCAGAGTCTAGCTTTTCATGTCAGTTAGGGACACAACCAACTCTTGATTATTCAGAAACAAACTATCCAGTTTGTGGTATTCTGCCTGCGTTACTTCAGTACAAGGGGAGTGAAGAGATCGTGAGACAGAGATACTGTTTCTCAGTGTATCATGGAGTCGCTGCTGTTAAGTCGCTTCAGTTGCGTCAGACTCTCTGCGACCTTATGGACTGTAGCCCGCCAGGCTCCTCTGTGCCTGGGATTCTTCAGGCAAGAATACCAGAGTGGGTTGCCATGCCCTCTTCCCGGGGATCTTCCCCGATCAGTGGATCGAACCTGCATCTCTTAGGTCTTCGGCATTGGCAGACAGGTTCTTTACCAGTGGCGCCGCCTGTGTAGCACATATTATGGAGAGACATTGATAATAGTATCTAAAATGGCTTTTGTGCCTTGCTCAGTAGAAGACTCTTGAGAGTCCCTTGGACTGCAAGGAGATCCAACCAATCCATTCTGAAGTCGATCAGCCCTGGGATTTCTTTGGAAGGAATGATGCTAAAGCTGAAACTCCAGTACTTTGGCCACCTCATGCGAAGAGTTGACTCATTGGAAAAGACTCTGATGCTGGAAGGGATTGGGGGCAGGAGGAGAAGGGGACGACCGAGGATGAGATGGCTGGATGGCATCACCGACTCGATGGACCTGAGTCTGAGTGAACTCCGGGAGTTGGTGATGGACAGGGAGGCCTAGCATGCTGCAATTCATGGGGATGCAAAGAGTGGGACACAACTGAGCAGCTGGACTGAACTGAAGCCACTTTGGGAGAAAAAGTCTAAAGTTGGCAGCATAACTGAGTTAGTATAGCCAAGTGTAAATTGCTGTATATTAAGTGGTTCATAACTTGTAAAACTTTTTGAGAATGTAAAAACAATGAATATTATCCCCAGAAAAGTGTGCATATGTATAAAATTTTGCCTAGGACTCCACAGTATTCACAGACATTTCCTAGATTAAAGACAGTATTGAAAGACTGTTAAAAAAAAGTGGAAATAAAACTTATCTGTTTTAGGTGAAGGTGAGATACTCTTTCAACTTCTTTGAGAACAAAATAAAAATAAAGCATCCTTAATTTATTATGGTATTAAAACAAGTTTCATCTTTAACCTTGTTAGAGTTGTCACTTGTTAGAATTCCTTGAAGGGATAGATGTGATTTTAAAACTGCTTTTGAGATGTAAAATGTGGGTAGCTTTCTGCAGTTTGGTGGCTGCTGAGTTAGGAGTTCCAGTTTATGGTAGTAAATAATGTAGCTCTTGGGAGAACAGATGAAATTATCAACTTAATATGTAGCTATTAGTTACTTATTGAGTAGAAACTTGAATTTTTAAAGATTACGGTGTTGCTGTAGAGCAGGGTCAGAAACTGAATTTTCTGGGGTTGGATTCAATGATATGAAATAGTTTCCAAAATTTTCTAAGTATGTCCCAACATAGTAGATGATCTATTGTGTATATTACAAATTCAGATTTTTAGAGTTGGTCTTTTCTGATTTTTTCTTTTCCGCCTGGTGCTTGACCATAGTATTCACAACTGCCTTTGGGAAATCATTTAGTCTTGGCTTTCATTGCACAGCATTTGCATGATTTCCTCCTCCTCTGATTACTTCTTTTCCATTTTTGCAGGCTGATCTTCCTACATCTAGATACTAAATGTAGCAGTTCTCCAAGGGTCCTCATTGGACCCACTTTTCTTATTCTGTGCTCTCTCTCTATAGGTAATCTCATCCATACAGCTTGTTTCCACCTATGTGCAGATGAGTCATGAAATTATGTCACTCAGACCTTTCTGAATTTGACTACATAGTCCACTTGACTATTTGACATTCTTTTTGGTTGTCTTAAAGGAATTTATCATCAAAGTCCCCCACCCTCACCCCATGCTCTTCCAGTGTTCCAAATCTTAGCGAATGGCACCAACTTTTACTCAGGGACACAAATCAGGAATCTTGGTGTGATCTTTAACTAATTTCTTTGTATCTGAGCCACATCGTTAAGCCCTAAGTATTTTATCTTCCCAATTCCTTTTACTACTTCTCTACTCTCTTTCACAATTATTGAAAATAATCTATGCTTCCCTATGTGAATAATTAATATGAAGCTAAAACCATGGAATTGGTTTATTTTCTTGTTTTTTAACACTGATAGACTTTGGTTGGGGAGGGTTTGGTTGCCACCTGAGATCCCACTCTCCTAACAGAGCTAAGAAGGGATTTAGAAACCTTTGTGCAGTATCTATGTTCTGGGGCCCCAGGGCAGGAAGGGGTAATTGCTGGGTGGCCTGGAGGTGGGGAGGCAGAGCCCTTGCCATCTGCATGCCCACATCCACCCTGAACATGAATGGTGGGGTGAGATGCTCTGGGAGGGATGAGGAGGTCCCCAGGCTAGGGCCAAGTTGGCAACAGGGGTTGTGGCAGGTAGCCACAGCTTCAGCAGCACTAGGTACCATACTTACAGGGCATCTTGTTGCTGGCATCGTCAGTGGTGAACTTGTAGTCATACATGAGCTCCTCACCACGCAGGAAGCAATGCAGGGTAGGTAAAGATGACGACGTGACCCTAGCCCTCCACGTGGATGACTCGAGAAAGCAGTTGGGTTGACAGGGGTGGTTAATGACGCAGACAGCATTGTCATACGTAGTGGCACCCCTGTGTCAAAGTCATCCATTCAGAACACTAGCACCAAATGCCCCTCCCATTGGAGAATTTCTCCCACTTACTCTTTTTTAATGAGAATAGGTCAGCTTGATGAAGGTGAGTACTTAAGTCAGCTCTCATCTCAGTCTTAAAATGTCTTTTCTGAAGTATGAGTGAATATAGTGCCTTAAAATCTGTTCACAGTCTCTATGGACCATAAGTTGAGTTTCATGGGGGCTTTGGTAAGCTAAAAGTTTGATGAAAAGCTGCCAAGGAAGAAAAATGTTCGGGGGGGGAGAAAAATGCCTGGTTGAGAGCAAAATCATGACCTGTGTAGATGGCACATATTGTACTACATATAAATACTGAAATTAGCCTGATCCAGGGAAGTGGGAAGGGAGACCAAAAGATGGTTCAGTCTCATGGAACTTAAAACTCAGGACAACTCAGAAAGTTTGGGGTTTATAAAAGCGTTGTGTGTATATATGTAAAAACTATATATATACTTGATTCCATCAGATCTATAAATTATATGATCACACGTTTTTAAGATGTGTGATCTTAAAATTATTTCTTATATTTCTTATATTTTCTTCACATACTCAGAATGGGGAAACTTAATTTTTTGACCTAAAAAAATATAGCAATTTGACCTTATTAAAATGTAAGCATCACCGTTTTGTGACATAAGGTCTAAAAGAATGGATTACCTCTTCCTCCCATCCCATTGTCTCCCTTGTCAGATATGCTCATTATTCTTCAACAGCTACAAAACTTGAACCTAAGTTTTTAAATAACTCAAACCATTCTTTAAAACACAAAATATAGAGTGTCTTGAATATAAGATTTATGTAAATTTGTCAAATGGGTCAGCCACATTCCAAAGTTTTCTCTGCCTTCTTTCCCCACCAGATTTGGACATGGCCGGGAGGCATCAGAATCGTAGTTTTCCTCTTGCAGGAATTCATTCAAGTGCTCAAGTACATGCATTTGGAAATTGTACAGACAGTGATATATTGGAGGAAGATGCTGAAGTGTATGAGCTTCGATCCCGAGGAAAAGAAAAAATCCGAAGAAGTACATCGAAAGATAGACTTGATGACATTATAGTGTTAACAAAAGATATACAGGAAGGAGACACTTTAAATGCAATAGCCCTTCAGTACTGTTGCACGGTAAGTCTTAGTCTGATTTTGCGTAATGCAGCCCCAAATACGGTATCTGTTCATAGTACAAGCTGAAGTCAAGTCTGTGTCCTTTCACCTTTGTTCCTCCACCCCCCCGTTTTTTTCCTCTTTCCACAGAAATCTCTTATCCTGTTGGTAGATGTTAACTTCTTAAATTTTAAGTGAACACTTGAATTCTGTTTATTTCTAAATCATGATTCTGTTTTCAGATTGAAAACACTGAAATGTATTTATTTTTCTCCTTATTCAAGGTGTAAGAGAATGTAGACATATATGAGGAAAATATTTTTCCTGTCCCAATATCCTAAGATAACATACACTGGTATATCTCTTTCCATACCTTCTCTGGGGGGAGATGTATATGTATGTGGTGATGTTTTTAAAATTGGTTTATATTATCCATGTTACTGTGAAAGTTGCCTCTTTTCCATTTCTTAGTATATCATGGACATCCCTCATAGCCATACAGGTCTAACTCCTATGGTATATAGCTTAAGATGTTCCATAGTATGGACATACCACAATTATTAAATTATTCTCAGGGTAGTCAGGATTTTCTCCATGTTTTGCATTGGGCAGTGAATATCATCACTACTAATACCTTTGTTTCTGTGAAATAGATTCTCTTAAGAGGGAGTTACAGAGGAAAGGTATATTTTTTATTTTACTAGGTATTAAACTCTGTTTAAGTTCATTTTATATCTGTGTCATGTCCATCTTGCATCCATAAATGGAATCTGTTTTGATTTAAACACGTTTAAATCCTTTGTTATCAAAGTTTTTCTTCTTATGCTCCCAAAAGAATTTTGAAATATATGTACTATGTAACACCTTGCACATTTTGAAGTGAACATCTTAAATACATCGTGACTCAAAATTGTTTCAAAGAATTTAATTTCCAGAATGTTGTCAATATTGATATTTAAAAAAAAGACTATTAGAATATTCTTTAAATGTATGCATGGAATTCTAAATACCACCAGGATTTGCTACCTAAAATCATTCATTTAAAAATATATATGAGCTCTCTTTTTAGCTTGAAAATATGCTTTTATGGATTACCTGTCACAGTTCCCTGGAGTAGAAACACACATACATTGATAAATTTATATATATATTTAAACTTAATTTTATAAAGTTTCCTATGACCATGAGGTTCTATGTGTTATTTTTTATAAGTACTGCAGTTATTCACGATTGATCAAAAAAAATATTATACATTTTAATTTAAACATTTAATAAAATATTTTATTGAAATGCATTTCTTGATGGAGTAAGAACCAGCTGGGTTTGGGTTTTTTTGTGATTTGTTCATGCATGGGAACATTATTTATTGTTAAATCAGAAAATGACCTGATTTCATTCTTAAATGCAGATAAAATTGTTAATATGTATTCTATAGAGAAATAACACCACGGAGAAATAAACCTTAGAGGGTTGTTAATGGAAAGTAATCAAGACTTTTAAGATTGGGGCAAGGCTAAAAATATCGACATGGAGATCCAAGAGAAGAGTATGGTCTAGTAGTTTTATTAGAGAAAGACAGTAGTTTTCTAGAGCCTAGAAAGTTTTCTTAGAAAAACAGAAATCTGAAATGCCATCTGAATGATTTAAAAATAGGTCATATTTTTAATCAGTGAGGTTTTGAAAAGGACAAAGTATTTCAGACATATGACAGTGAAGTAGAAAAGATAGCAAGGAGGAAATAAAGTAGACAACAGAGGAAGTTTATTAGGTGTGTCAGAAATGAGTGACACAGACTAGGATGAAGTGCTCTAAGATAACTGAGGAGAAGGTCGATATGTAGTAAGAGAACATCATTTTAAGGTTTTAAAGAGTGCTGCAAAATGGGGGTAGGGGTGGGGCAGGGAGAGCTTGCTAGTGAGTTAAAGGGAATCCAAGAAAGAGGTTATTGGAATATCCAATGAATATAAGTGCGTGGGCTAAAATATTTATAGCAAGGATAGAGAAGAAGCTGATAGAAAATGTGTTAGGGGCAATCACAGGATGTGTCTGCTGTTTCCTTAATTAAATGTAGAGTGATGGAAGGCAGTTAGCTTAACAGAGAAGATGGCCCATTGGCCACAGTAATGGGAAAATTGATAAAGCGGAGTTAGGGGGTTAAACAGTGCTCTGTTTGACAGGGCAACTAATAGGAAAAAAAAAAGATTAATCTTTCAAAAAGGATTTATCATTTAAAAATTATGGTAGTGTCATATTCTGCTTATAAATATTCAACCTTAGGAATTATTAAAATATGCCTGTTATAAAACAGTGATAAGAGGAACAAAAAGTTCAGGGTTGGAATCCTAAATGTAACCAAGGAAGTTAGTTAGCATAACAGAGAAAACATTATAGGGATATTTAGAGAGGTAGAGGCTAAATCTTGGAAGCATGGTTCAGAAAGATTGCTGAGTAGTTATTAGTTGGAATTTAAAGAGAATAGGGTCAGGCTTTTGGGTTGTCAGTGAATCCTCATCTGTCTTAAAAAAGATTCCTAAGGTAGTAAAATGACGAAGCACCCTTTAACATTACACTGTCATCTCCTCTCTCTCTTTTCCTTCCACATATATACGTCAAAGGAGTTCACTTTTTCTCATTCTGCATCACACTGGATCAGTAATATGCAACTAATCCAGGTCACTGCTGCCTCTTAAAAACCCTCTTTGACAACCTGGGTTCTGCAGGTTTCTGATTTTCCTACTATTAAAGTTTAATATGAGCTAACACTTGCATAATGTATGTGTTTCACTATAGATGTTCTTTGGACATTTTAATACATTAATCTTCACAGTAACCGTATGTGGTAGGTAGTATTATTACAGTCATTTTGCATATGTGAAACTGATTTGCAGAAAGGTTAAACAACCTGCCCCAAATCATACAGCTAGAAAATGTCAAGGTCATGCTTCAAGTCCAGGTAGCCTGTGCTTTTAACCACTAGCACACAGTGCTCTCCTGGCTCCTGCTTCTCAGGCTCCTTTGTGGCTTTCTCCTCCTCAGCACGCACCTCAAATGTTGGCATTCCTCAGGGATCTTTCCTGTTACCTTTTTCTAGCGAATCTATCTACTCTTGTGACTTCAATTATCATTTCTGCTGGTAATCCACAAATCTGTCTGTTTAGCTGGATCATTCTTCTGAATTTTAGACATTCATCTCTTAACTGCCTTTTGGACATCCTCCACTTTCATATTTCAGGCACCTCAAAGTCAACACATGTGACATCTGTGCTCATTCTCTCTTATCCCTCTACAGTGTTCCGTATCTTATGAGGGACGTGATTATCCATTGTTGGCCACGTCAGAAATCTAAGTTTTATCCTAGATTCACTTTAACCTTTCTGACATCAATCAGGTGATAAATGATCAGGGCTTAGTTTACAGCTTTGATGGACTAATAATTTAAAGGTAGTTGGAGAATCTGGCATAGTAACTGGTAGCCTGAGAAATACTCCCTTACTCTTGCCATTGTTGGCAGGTGGATAGGATTTATAGACAGGTTGAGGACTATATAAAATATACAAGGAAAGCCTATAGAAATGACTGATCTTGCGAGGAGCTGAATAATGCATTTACAGCAAGAAGTTTGGGGGGAAATGGCTTCAGAAAACAAGTGAAGGAGTTAAATTATCACTTTATTAATTCCAACGTGTATTTTTAAAAATAAAATATTTTAACATCTTTAAAATTAGAATGGTGGCATCTTCAATATTTGGTGGAGTTTTTTTTACCTTAATGATACATAAAATAACGAGACATCCTAAGAGTAGATGGCATCTTAGTTTTGATAAAACATGGTACTTTTATTGGGTTAAGTTGACATTTGCCTATACTCTTAACTGCCACATAAGAAGAAAGAACTTAAGTCTGTAATCCTTCCTTCACAAATTGTTTACAAGCAGCAGAGTGTGATATTTGTACATGAGGTACAAAGAGAAATATCAAAAGATCCTAGGATCTATTTAAATAACTAGAATCAGTGTTAACAATATGTAGGGTAGAATATAATTGGTGATTTCTTAAGACTCGTAGATCAAGAGTGGTGTAGAACTGTTACCCACAAATAAAATCTTTCTGGATGTGATAACTCAATACTTATAATATTAAGCTCATTTTTTCCCCTCTAAAAGTAACTGGGATGAATGAATTGTTCCTACTTTTGATTCAGAATTTAGTTGAATGTTGCTTTTTTTTTCTTACAGGTGGCAGATATCAAGAGGGTTAACAATCTCATCAGTGACCAAGACTTTTTTGCCCTTAGGTCTATCAAAATTCCAGTAAAAAAGTTTAGTTCATTGACTGAAACACTTTATCCTCCAAAAGGAAGACAGGCTTCACGTCCTTCTACTGTTCAATACCTTCCAGAACAACAGGAAGTTTTGTCAGCTAATGACTCTCTTTCTTCCACTGAGTCAGCTGGTAGCTTTCTAAAAGAAGTAGACCGAGACATCGAACAAATAGTAAAATGTACAGACACCAAAAGAGAGAACCTTAATGAGGTGGTGTCTGCTTTGACAGCACAACAGGTCCATTTTGAACCTGACAACAAAAACATTCAACGGAAGGACCCTTATTATGGAGCAGACTGGGGAATAGGGTGGTGGACAGCTGTAGTGATAATGTTGATAGTAGGCATAATAACACCAGTGTTTTATTTGCTGTATTACGAAATTTTAGCTAAGGTGGATGTCAGTCACCATTCAACAGTGGATTCTTCACATCTGCAGTCAGGAGTCACACCCCCATCACAGCAGAGAGAAATGGAAAATGGAATTGCTCCAACTAAAGGAATACCCTTTGGTCCACAAGATGATAATAAACTATATAGTCAAGATTCTCAATTACCTGCTGCTCAACACAAAACATAGCAGGCAGTTCACAATTACAGTGTTACCAATCACGTGCATTTGGAATGTGGTGAATCAGTTACAGTCAGTAACCACTTCAAAGGCAGAATTTAGAGAGACTGAAGATGCTTTTTCACCTTTTGTTGTTGTTTGGAGCCACTTACAAATGGGTTGAGTATAAAATCCCTACCGTTGCTAGCTGTTGATATTGAAAGTAGTGAATCTGTATCTGTTGTATCAATGCTTAAAGCAGAAATGAATTTGAATATGTGTCTAGGAAGTTCTTGAAAAATGCATCATTTTTCTTAGTTAAGACTGGTTATCTTTAAATTTTATTATTAAAGTATTTTTGTTTTGAGGTTATTAGTAATAAATTTATTAAGCAAATAATGATAGCATCAGATGTCTGCAACTGATGAAAATTTTAATACTGTGAACCATCAAGATGTTCAGTTGCAAGGAAGTCTGATTCTAAAATTATTTGATAGCACTTGAAACTCTATTTTGAAGTTTTAAAAAAACATTTAGTTCATACACTATGAAAGCATAAGTAGAACAGAAATGGGAAAGTTATCTATAATGTCTGTAATAGAGGGTGAGATATATTATTATTAAACCCCCCCCAAATAAATGTTACTGTTGGGAAGTTGCCATTTGGTCATTGGAACACTGGATTATGTCAGGTCGTAAAAGTTATCTTTACCTCTTAAAGAATACTGCCACTGCTTCTGTTTTTTAAGTAATTTTATTTGCCTCTGATATTTGAAAGCACTTTTGTTGTTCTTTGATGAAAGTGTTACACATGTACAGATTACCATTATTTAGGAAATATTTCCTTACGTAACTGTAATAAGTTGTTGCTGTATTACATGTAACATGCCTTAATTACATTTAATGCCTTATATAATTTTTAGAATTAAGCATTGTTTTAGATAGTCCAATAGGATTCATAATTGGATTCATAACATAGGCTGTATAAAATTAGCCTCCACCTGCACTATCAAGCACAAGTTAATGGGATGAAAACATTTTCAGTCTGTCTCTGAGGTCTGAAAGAGACCGTTAGCATTAGCAATAACAGACATATTGCTTTATTGATCCCTTTGCCTCTAGAGTTTTTCAAAGAGAAAATGTTCAACTTAGATCCTTTTTCCCTGAATTAGAGCATCACACTGGGGAACAGAGGTCAGAGGTATATGGTTTGGTCAGAAAGAAGGAGTTTATAGGGCCACATTTTAAGATCTACTGTGGATCAGACAGACTCTGGCTAAATTGCATTTGCATATTGATTCCATGATTTAATTTTTAAAAGTATGTGTTTTTAAAATGTTATCAAAATAATTCATTAGAAGCAAGATTTGGTAGAGTCTGGCTTGCCTGTTTTGTGTATAATAAAGTATGTACCTTTAGATACATAATAACACCTCATTTTCTGGGCATTATTTCCTAACTTTTAATGTTTAAGCTTTTTGACCAGTTCTCTTATATTTCAGATTTCAATCTGGATACAAAGTGAGGTGAACAAAATATATATATATATGCTTAATGAGGCTTAATGTACTTTCAGGAGCAATGTGTCAGAGAAAGACAGGACAAAGAAGTCAAACATTAAAGCCCTTCCATATATATATCAGAGGGCCTTAGATGATTACCAGAAAGCGTTAATATGGAAGTCTGTAGCAAATTGATTTTTTGAGTGACTGTAGTTTGAGATTTTAAAAATCGTTTTAATGTGCCTTGGTCATCTTTCTAATTTATGCTCAGTGTTAACTTGGTCAGTTTACATTGTATTTATTAAGCCTGCTGAAAATCAAGTTTTAGGGAAGAAAATAAAGATTATTTTAGGATAGAATGGGCTAGATGGCCTTTGAAGAACTTTGTTTACATCAAATTGATGAAATTTCAGATAGTCAAGGATTCCTTTCTGCTTGTGATACTTGGAAATTGACAAAGAGAAGTCTGATTTCCAAAATCACTAACATTTTAAAAAGTAGGTGTTCTGTGTTGGTTAAAACCATTTTCTGTCTTGCAGAGTGTCCTATTCCTTGAAGGAAGTATAACATATCCTTATGACACAGGCAGTTTCCTTTGTCCTTATGTTTGAATTA
>SJYQ01000681.1:757804-779398 GCA_006410935.1 Redunca redunca
TTTTAATCCTTATCATTTAAAAAAAAATCCTAAGCATTTAATAGATAAAATAATTTTAACTTTTAAAAAGTACTAAGTAGTACTACAAAATTTGTAGTAAATGCAGATTGCTTTGTAAAACTTAATAAAACAAGAAAAGATATCATTTGATATTGTGGCTTTTGTGTTGAAACCCTTATTTGAATTTACTTTGAGACTTTACATTAGAAGATACATACACACGTATATACATACGGATGTAAAAGTAACAACTGTGAATCGCTGCATTTGGTTCACTTAAAATGTTGGAGTGCAAGTGTTTAAGAAAAACCTGCTTATTTTTAAAAGGGGCAGTTCTTTCTTAAAAGTTTGGGTACAAATGGTTAAGCTTATTTCAAACAATGGATGGTATTTAAATTATTTTTGCAATCCTATTCCTAGAAAATTATAGGCTTTGTGTCCTTAAAAGATATATTAAGATCAGTTATAGAGTCATTAGGAATTAGAAGACAGTAATGTTAACTTCTTCGAAAACTTGTATTTTAAAGCTTTGTCTTTTTCCGAACCCTACTTGTTCAATGGCCTGAAGAGTTCTTTAAATGAACCACTATTTAGTTTTACTAAAATTACCTACTGGGAATATGAAGCATACAATTAATTAGGCTTTAGAAATACCATGAAACAGGATCCAGTCAAAGTGTTACACAGCAAAGGTGGAGTTTTCAGAAGTCTGTATTTAAACGGTACATTATGATGGGAATCATTCTTTCTTTGAATTACGTTGCTCAGGAAATCAGTATTTTTCTTCCAAGTATGTGCATATTGCACTGTTGGATCACAGAAATCTGAATGCTTTAATTGTCTTATGTATGCAAATTATAGAAAACTTTTGTATAATGTATTTTATACAAATGCAGCATGGAATTGTAGAATATTATGTTAGCATGTACATCTGTAAAACTGGGTTTTAAAACTTTCTGCCCCTTATTTTTCACATTTTAAAAGATAAACAAAATGTAATAAAGTTTCTATTTTATTATTCAATCAAAAAATGGAAGCCGGTTAATTTAATTGAATAAAGCAAATCTTTTCTCCTATTTGATAAAAGAGATACTATGTAAGATAGACTGAATTGCCAAAGATTTACCAATTCAGATTCTCCCTTATATTGAAATAAAATACACTGGATGACTTATAGTACATAAGTGAAAGGAAAACAAATTTCAGATGAACGTTATTTGCAGTGAAAAAGGCCTTATGAGGCATGGAGATTACAGATTGGTCATGTAACAATATGCTCTATTTACATCTAAATTTTATTATGAAACGAACTTTTCATCTCAAAATACTAATTTTAAAAAATACTAGTAAAAAATCACCATGAACAAATCACCGTTATTTGGAGTTATTTAATGGAGAATCTGTGGTGTAAACCTTGGTTTCTTCATTTTTAAAAGCATCTTAATCTTAAAATTGTATTTATAATTTTTCTTATAAAAAGTTACTTAACTTCAGAGCCTTTAAGCATACTAAAGAAAAGCCATGATACTGTACATCTCAAAGTGGGGAAGGAAAGGTTAACAAGGTCCAATGAGTATCAGCATTCTCTCAATATCCAAATCTCTTAGCTTGTTCTTACAGCTTTTAATCACCTAGAGTTTTATTGTTCATGGTGATTTGTTCAAGAACATCTGATACTGGCATCTTGCTCAACAAATATACAGTTATTGTACTAGGTAAAAGAAGTATTAACAAATTAGTTTTCTCAAACATATTTCAGTAGGGTCAAAGTAATATAAAACAAAAGGACACAATTTTTTTTGCAGGAATTTAATGTGTAAACAAATACAAAAAAATAAGCATTAGAGCAACAAAACAGTTCTCTATCTTATATATAGAAATTTTAAAGACATTTCACCATCAAGTATGAGGCGAATCTGCACTAAAGTTTACCTTCTTACAGAATAATCTCACAGTCTTCTTAGATTTTAAGCCAGAAAAATAAGATTGCCACTGTTAAAGCAACCCACAAATACTTCCTGCCTGTTCTCACAATTAGTCTACTTTAAACTTATAAAAAGATCTTCCCAAGGAGGAAGGCAATGCACTTAATAGACATGGCTGGGCCTCCCCAGCAAATCCTTGCCCATAGTAGATGCTTTACCATCTGTAGGACCAAAATGGTGGCAACTGACTGAAAGCCAGGAAAAAAAGATTCCTGTATCTTTGGTGTATTTGCCTGATTCACATGTTATCTTCAGTTTCATAAAAAAGGAAGTAAACAGAGCAATAAGGTAAGATTTGTATAAATTAAATAGTATTTAGCTATAGTACTAAGGAGTTGAGAGAATAAGAAGCATGTAACTTACCAATCCTAAATGACTATTGCCCATTACAACTGAAAAGTGAGACTTTTCCTCTTAAGTAGATTGCTACTTTAGAGTGTTTCATTCATGTTTTCCATTTATAATCTTTAAAATTTTTCATAAACTCCTTTAAGAAATCCCATAGGATCAACACAATACTGAATAATGGCCCTCACACCCATAGTGAATGATCTGAGGAAATAATAGAATTGAAAGTGGTCTTTTTTTTTTTCCCTGAGAAAGCCATATTACAAAATGGCACAAGACAATACACATTTTTTTCCACTAGAAAATAAGATGGGAAAGTCAGATTTCAATACATTTTGTGAGGAAAATAAGTCTGTCTCTCAAAACTTTTCAATCACTTCGCCAGTTAGAATTTTTTTTGAGGGTGAGAATGAAATTTAAGCATCATCATTGCCACAAGGTGAGAGAATGAACACACGTGGTAAACTCTGGGTGGAATTTAAGCAGTTTTTATAGAAAACTGTTTACAAGTGAAGAAACTAAGGCACAGAAAACCTAACCAAGCTCAATTTCAAGGCTGAGTTTAATAGTAAAGGTAGAAACAGAATCTATGGCTCTGATTCTCAGGTCAGAGGGCAATGCATGGTATCTTCCCAAGAGGGAAAAATTATTTCTTTTGATGAGTAATGTTAGTAAATCATTTAAAAAATACATAATAAGAATGTCCTTGAAAATCTTTGGCATATGTGAGTCATTGGAAGCTGAAGATTTTAGATATCCTCTCTCCTACCCCAATACAAAAAGGGGAGCTAGTTTTTAAATGAATCAAAAAAGATTAATTGCAATTTCAAGGTGACCTGAGTTTTATTCTGCATTGTTAAATCAATTGGACAGTTTGAGTCCTATGAAACGTAACAGAGGCCACTACACCTCACAGATTACACATATATGCATTCTGCAATGAGATTTATACAACTTGACCTTACTCCACATTTTCATCAAGTACAAAATTAAATAGCTCAATCTAATTTTTCATTAACCAATGACTCAAAGATAACAAACTTGTTACAGTGGGATGATTAATTGATCTATAGGATGGTATGAAATTAGCCTCAAATTCAGGTATTTATCCCAGGTCTTCGTATTGGTTTGAGATTAAATTCAGATTGGCATTTTCCCCTGTGCGTGTATTTCCAATCACAAAACTTTTATAAAATATGCACTTATAAGAGCTCAGGTAGGTTTATGCAGTCATAATATAGTAGCACAGAACATACCATGTAAAAGTAAAAAATAAAATTATTTTCAAGTTTCTTTGTTTCTAAAGTGCTCCATGTGCAGTATTAAGCCAACTTTCAGATTATAGAAATCCACTATGATGACTAGTAGCAGTTTTAGAAAAGATCAGCAGGTAAATAATGTTTTTAAGTATGAATACATAGATTAAAAGATGCAAAAACTCTTAAAAAAAGATGCAGAAACTCTTCAGGCACATTCTAATCCAAAACATAAGAAAAAAATCCACTTGACTACATCAGAGAGATGACAGAGGTGTTGAGAAGGAATGCCAGTGTCAGAGATTAACTGGTAAGGTAACTAATGTGTAAATTCAAAGTGGTTCTGAATATTTTAGTAACAAGTATTTTTCTAACAAAACAGTAACAAAAATAAAGTACTTACTCATTCCTTATCAGAAATAAAATAGAAAATAAGTCTGTCCAAATGTTCAGAAGCTGTATCATAAAAATATTTTATGAGAAATTACACAGCTAGTAGGTTGCTTCATCCATGTTGTCGTCACTGTCTGCACCAAAATCATCTCCATCTTCAAAGTAGGAATTAATGTAGTCATTTTCCTAAGTGAAATGATATACTCCTCAGTAAACTTTAAAAGTATGAGTAGTAACATTAAAGAATATAATGTGGGCTATCCCTTTAAACATAAGTTTATAAATACCAAAGTTAGGTAACTAGAAACTATGCCAGGCTTAAAAGTCTGTTATTTCAATGCTTAAAACATTAACTTTCACACATCTACCTGTGCTCTTTCTTCCTCGAAACCACCATCCCCTACTAGTCTCAGGCACCAACTAGCTGAGAGAACATGCCCATTACATGTTACCAGCATACATCTCATTCATTATACCTTAGAGGAGGGATGCTACGTGGTTTAGCTAGTTTAACCACTATACACTTACTCCAAACAAACGTACAAACAATAAATGAAGCCAATTTACACTAACATTCATTTGACTACACCAGAACCAAGGTTTTCAGTTATAATAGCTGAGCATAAGCAGAGATTTTTGCTTCCTATCAAAATAAATAAAAGACCTCAAGATAGTCAAACATAGAAGATGACATATTGCATTCTATCTAGGGTGGCTCAGTTTCTTTTAAGAGAGATTAATCCCCTGGGAACATTCCAATTCTGGGTGAGTAAGGCTCCAGTTCAGTTCAGTTCAGCCGCTCAGTTGTGTTCAAATCTTTGCGACCCCATGAATTGCAGCACGCCAGGCCTCCCTGTCCATCACCATCTCCCGGAGTTCACTCAGACTCACGTCCATCGAGTCAGTGATGCCATCCAGCCATTTCATCCTCTGTCGTCCCCTTCTCCTCCTGCCCCCAATCCCTCCCAGCATCAGAGTCTTTTCCAACGAGTGAACTCTTCACATGAGGTGGCCAAAGTACTGGAGTTTCAGCTTCAGCATCTACTATCCATGTAAATGACTCAAGATATTTCTGCTTTCTACCAAAAATTCAAAAATCCATTTTGGATACAGATTAAATGGAATTTAAGGGAGTTATTAACCAACTGCAGTGCATGGACTGTCACTGGATTCCACCTGGAACAAGCAAATATTTTTTTCCAATCAAAACAATCTGAACACTGGTTTAATACTTGATGATATTAAAGAAATACATTTTATTCTGTTAGCTATGATAATGTTACTGTGATAAAGAGCCCTTATTTTTGAGTATATACTGAAATAATGAAGCTGAAATTCCCAATACTTTGGCCGACTGATGCAATGAACTGACTCACTGGAAATGACCCTGATGTTGGGAAAGACTGAAAGCGGGAGGAAAAGGGGATGACAGAAGATAAGATGGTTGGATGGCATCAATGACTCGATGCACATAAGCAAGCTCCAGGAGTTGGTGACGGACGGGGAGGCCTGGCGTGCTGCAGTCCATGGGGTCGCCAAGAGTTGGATACGACTGAGCAACTGAGCTGACTGAAATATTTATGGATGAAATGATACAATGCCTGGGATTTGTTTTACAATGATCCAAGGTAGCTGGGGCTTTGAAGGGGGTTGGGGGGCAGGAGTAGACTGGGTGGATGAAAGAGCGGCAGAAAAGCTGGCTATGAATTGATGATTGTTAAAGCTGAGTGCTGAGTCTGTAGGTGTTTTTATTACTAGTCACTAGTTTTTGAACATGATTGAAATTTGCCATAAAAAATTAACCTCCAAGATATTGTTTTGAGGGTGTTAGCCTGCTGTGGCCCCCTTTGCCTGGCAAAGCACAAAGCTATTCTTTTCTACTTCACCCCCTGCCAAATTAATCTCCATATCTCTATTATCTATAGCAGGAATTATCACAGAGTAAGAAATAGAGACTATTCTCAAAAAAAGTCTCCTGGATATCATCGTTTTTAGGATCTGCATGGTGGGATACTATATATAAATTTATATAAATAATGTAAGAAAGGTAACTTGTATTATTCAGATATGTCTTTCATTACTTTGTCCTCCCTAAACACTTTAATTTCCTGTTTCCAGCTCATATATCTAGGAAGTTGTCCTGGTTTCTCTGGTGCTAAGAAATCCAACAGTCTGCAAACCTGGCTGAATCCTGGGGGTAGTGTGTGGGGGAGGGGTGGCATGGATCAGGTGAGGCCACCTTGTACACGAGACCCTGCTGAGGACACCGGTGTGGAAACTGTAAGCTAGTCAGTTTGTACACACAAATGGAAATGAGAAAGGAAGAGAAACTGCATTTCAAATTGAGCATATGCTACTTGGGTTTGGACATGAGTATGTCCAAGTAGGTTCAGTGACTCACATTTGGTAATTCTGTGAGATTAGTAATCTTGATACATAGATTGGTACAGTCAGAACCTGTTGAAACTGATGGCATAAAGGGTTCTTGGCTTCATTTGAGCCCCTGCTCTTTAACTACAACATTCAAAAGGCTGAAGAAAAAGTCCATATTTTCTCAATTTTACATGTAGGTATTATATAGATACTTCTCTCCGTTTTACTCTTCCAAACAAAATGCTTATCACATCCTCAATATATATATCAATGAGTTGCTGCTAAGTCACTTCAGTCGTGCCTGACCCTGTGCGACCCCATAGACAGCAGCCCACCAGGCTCCCCCTCCCTGGGATTCTCCAGGCAAGAACACCGGAGTGGGTTGCCATTTCCTTCTCCAATGAGTTAATTAGCAGTAATTTTTCATTAGTTAACTGCCAGAAAGAGCAAAGAGAATAACTTTAAATATGGAAAGGCTTTGAGCTTGCTTATACCCAGACTCACCTAGCCTCACCCTTAAAATATGTATCATTTGTTTATTAAAGTAGAAAGTTGGGTTTTTAAAAAATGAAATACAGTTATATGAACCCATTGGTGGTGTTTAGTACTCTATATAGAATTCTGAAATTACTAGAATTCTAATGTTTGTTGTTCTTGTTAGGACAGATGTTAATTTCAAACATAGCTCAACTCAAGTCTAGATTTTATAAACAGAGCATTTCAAAAGCCAAAGAATATTCAGGAAAACTTCAAAAAAGAGTAACATGCTCTTAAAATATTAACAAGTAATGAGAAGTTTCTATTAATTGGAATGTCTCAGTGAGGATTCAGACATAGATCAATGGAACAGAGGCCAGAAATACATCTAAGCAGAAGAAGGAATCTAAGAGCTGATAAAGGAGAATTTCAAATCAATGCAGAAAGAAAATTATTTAGTACATGAGGCAGGCAATTGGCTAGCCATTTGGAAGTAGATAAGAATGGATCAATACCCTTCCTGCCCACCAATATAAATTTCATTAAAACCAAAATTTAAGGCAAAGTAATTGTAGCATATAATTAAGATTTCTTAGGTGGAGCAGTTCAGGTGAAAGAAAGATTCATCAGTGTGGTGTGTGAAGCTGAAATGGAGTGAAGACAATGGTCACTGGAATGTATCAACAGAAGAAACTCTTACGTGAGGCATCTACAAAGTCCCAAAGAGGCCGTGACCAACAAAATCACCCTGCCTAATTGACTCGAGCTTATTTTGAAATGCACCTTGTTTCTGAAAGTTGGGAATCCCAAATCTAAAACACGGAGTTCAGACTCAGTCATACTTGAGGTTGAATTGTGAATGTTCTCTGATAGCATCCACATGCACTTTGGGATTTAAAACCTGATGGTATTTCTGGGATTCCCCCTCAACATATAACTAAATCTATAATTTATACCTTATTGCTGACTTAAAGTGCTAAGTAGATAAATCTCAAACAAAACTGAACCATTTCCTTAACTTACAAACTTCCATGGTCAGAGCTGTCCATCAAGTCGCTCTTACCTCCTACATTCCATTTGGTATCACTATAATTGCAACGCTGTAATTCTAGTACCAAAGACTTGATGCCATGGATAATAACATACCCCTGGTTCCCATCAACTTGGCTTTTGTTCAACATTTTAATTATATACCACATATCTGATTCCTTATTAGATCATCCTTAAGTTTAGGAGCTTTGCTACTCTCCCAGAATAGACCATTACCTCCTCTTGCTCTTCTTCATCATATTCCTCTTGTTCTGCAGCGTCGTCTTCCTCCTCCTCCTCGCCTTCTTTACTTTTCTCTTTGCCTCCTTCTTTCTCTTCATTTTCCTCATCTGATTTTTCACCATCACCTTTCTTTTCCAATTCCTGGTATAAATGAGCTTCATTAATTTAAATGGAAACCACCAGACTCTGATGTTCCTGCCCAACCTCAAGAGAACAGTTACCTACCACCTAATTCTAACCCTCCCTTACCAACACCTCCAGGCCCTCACCTAGGACTCTGTGAGCCACCTCCAGAAAGGAGGTACTCATTGGCTCGTCATTAGATGGGTGCCTTCTTTGATTTTGTTATTTCATAACTTGTTCTTGGGGGAATTCTCTGGTGGTCCAGTGGCTAAGACTGTGCTCCCGATACAGGGGGCCTGGGTTCAATCCCTGGTCAGGGAACTAGATCCCATGTGCCACAACTAAGAAAGACTCTATGCAGCCAAACAAATAAGAATATTAAAAAAAGGAACACACAAAAAACTCAGTCTTGGGTAATGCTTCAATTCGGCTCTACAGCATAGTGCTTTATTTTTATGATTACTATCCTACTTCCTTCTAAAATATTTTGATTCAGCTTATGAAGAACTTTCAGAATGTTATTTTGTTTTTCTTCTCCTTCATGGAAGGAGAAAAGAGAATGTAATGGTAACATTTCAAAGTGTCTATGTCTTAGCTGCTAACTGAAACTGTTTAAAATAATATCAAGTCATCTTGGGGTGAATTATCCTATTTGCAGATTATCCATGTTTTTCAACATTTCATTATTTTTTTAAATTTATTTTTAATTGGAGGATAATTGCTTTACAATGTTGTGTTGGTTTCTGCTGTAAAACGTGATATCTATGTTTTTATCTCTGTTCTCTCTCGTTATTTACTTCCCATATCCAAAGATTTTTGTTTCATAATGTATCTGGCAGGTTGAAAAAAAGAGAGATTAAAACTCAAATCTGAGTCAATATTAGTACTTATTAACACTCCTAAGAATGGAGGCAAAGAAGAGACACAGAGTTAGAAAATCTTTGATTATGTGATGGCTCCACTTACCTTGTTAAAATCACTACGCCACCTTCTCGTAAGACACAGATTTAACTTTAAGATTCTATCTTTATATTTCTATTATGACTACCAACATTTATTTTCCATTTGATAAAAGTGACCTGTTTTCATTACTGTTGTTATCCACTCACTAATCTGTCCTGTGTTTAATTTGCACAAGTGACAGAATTTCACAAGTTTTCTAAGAGGTGGGGAACAGCAATAGTTTTATATATTAATACTCATAATTGAGGCATAAGATCAGTTTAGCTAAAACATTATTATTCTTAATCAGTAATCAGAACACTGATTCATAAATCTGTACATACTGCACCTTATTGTAAGATATTTGCTCTGTAGATTACATACAGAGAGAAAACATACTTTGTATTTGGCATAACTACAACTTTATTCCATTTGGCTCTTGAATATTTTTAAAAATCCACTCAAATATGAATTTAAGGAAAGCAAAGGCAATGGGGATAGGAGGAGGAGGGGACGACAGAGGATGAGATGGCTGGATGGCATCACTGATTGGATGGATGTGAGTCTGAGTGAACTCCAGGAGTTGGTGATGGACAGGGAGGCCTGGCGTGCTGCGATTCATGGGGTCACAAAGAGTCGGACACGACTGAGCGACTAAACTGAACTGAACTGAAAGGCAATGAAAGACTACATCAGATAGTCTCAATTTTTAATAAAAATTCAAACTCCACCTTTCTTGTCACCCTACCCCACTTAGCTAGAACAAATAAAATGAAGGTAATAGATATAAGATGATTTATCTTCATACTGGGGCTACTGACCCATGTTACCTTTTATGAGTTATTACTACAATATAATGTATGCAATTTTTACCAACTGGCAGTCCCTTTGGAAAACTGCAAGTGAACAAAATAGTATTTACAGATATTTTGAAGTGTCTATAAATACACACCTATATATAAAATGATGCTATGTTAACGTTAATTAAGATATAACATTTTTATTTTCTATTTTAATCAAACCCTAGTAAAACGGCCTACATCCCACAAGACTATAATTTAAAGTGAATTGTAGGGCTATTTTTAACTCTATGGAAAGTGCACACTATATCTGAAAAATCATGCTGTTAGCTCTTATTTCGTAATTAGCAATAGAATTATTTAAACCAGTTATGTAAAAATATTTTTTAAATATAGAATTCATTCAGTCTATGTAGGGAGTGGGAGGTCTTGATTTCCAATATTGCCATCTCAATTATCTCCAAATAAATAACCTCAACTGTATTTCTATCACGTAGACATAAATCAAACCAATAAAACGCCTAAATCAGTTAAGAAATATCAGATTTATAAAATTTAGAGAAATGGCCTCCCACACACTGTCTCAGCACGTCATTCCCTTTGTGTTAGGCTATTAGTCTTCATCTCTCTACTTACTAGTCTCCATATTCTCTTCTGTGAGATATACCTATTTGCCCTTACTACTTTATGGATTTAAGAACAACGGAAATAACAATGTGAAACACACAATGTGAAAACACTTTGAAAACAGTAAACTTATGGGCAGGAAACAGTCCTTTTTGTTTAAATACTGTAGACCACCCAACAGAGACATTCGCCTATAAGCATGTCATACAGAAATAAGCTCAAGTTTACTGCTGTCTGACTATTCCCACCATAAGACGTGACTGTGGATGCCATTCCCTCTCCACAGAAGTTTTATTAAAGAAAACTTGCAAAGACTTTTGCTGAAGAAATGAATAATTGAGTCATCTGGAAGCTAACTGGTCTATTAAAGTTGCTAACTTATTGGGATTTCCAGATTTAAAACTCCGGTTTTGACAATGTGTGTGATGAAAAAAGGTGTTTAAATGTAGGGCATAAGGAGATACAATTTGTTCCGATGAGAAACCACATCCAGAGGTCCAGACTAAATTTCCTTATAGCACACGTCATCTGAGCAACTTCTTTCCAGGAAGTTTTAAAAACAGTCAGAATCTGTGTTCAATCAATACAAGGTGGCTAGTTCTGCAACCCCATCCATCATTTCATCCCAGTTAAACCTGACACTTATTGCTATTCCTTCAACAATCCTCCTGGCTTGATTTTCAGACAAGTGATCTTCAGCACCTATACTGGTCAAAAGTAAAATTTAACCAAGATCTCCAAGCTTAGAGCAAAGACATGGAGGAGCCTGAGGAACAGGTCAGGGCAGCAGAGTAGTCTGGCAGACAGGCTGTGGCACCATGGCTGAGAGAGGTGGTCCCGGGCAGCAGGGAACCCTTCAGACACTGACCAGGGACCACCACCTTCTGTGTTGCAGCCAACTAAGTCCTAATCCTAAACACTAAAGTAGTTCAATTCACATCTTACCTTCTTTTTTAAATCAGAGATTGTTCCTAAGTGCCTTCCATCAGCTGGGCTCATCCCACACCTTGCAGGGAGTAGAAACTTAAAGCATTGTTCACTGATTATCTTTAAAGGGTGAATGAAAGATTTTTCCATAAAGGAAAAATGAGAAAAAAAAAAAAAAAAGATGAGTTTCGGTTACCATGTAGCTATGCTAACTTGGTCAGGCAAGTTTTAAAGCCTTGACTTCCTCATCGGTAAATAAGGAATAATAATATCTATTCTCTTTGTTGTTATGAAGTCTTAAGGACATAACAGATGTAAAAAAGAGCCTGCTATATAAAAATTTCTCAAAAAGCAATAGCTGCTATCATAATTATATCATCATCATCATCACTATCACAATCAATGCAAGGTAATTCATGCATTGACAGTGGGAATAAGGGAGTAAACTGGAATAACCTCTATGGAGAATGATCTGCCATTATTTATGCATATTATCTATATTTTCTATATTATACAGTACATATAACAATTAACCTAGCAAATCTACCTCTAGAAATCTACCTTACATAGGTGAAATCACATACTTAACATGGATTCACTGTTCCATTGTTTATATATATATGTATATATATATATTTTTTTTTAATTAAAAAAAATTTCTTTGGCCATGCCATATGGCATGTGGGATTTTAGTTTCCCAGCCAGGGATCAAATGCGTGCACCTTCTGCAGTGAAAGCTCAGAGCCTTGACCACTGGACTGCCAGGGAAGTCCTAGCATTTCTTCTAACAGTGAAACAGTAAATGAAACACGTGCACGTGCTACGTTGCTTCAGTCCCGTGTGACTCTTTGCGACTCTATGGACTGGAGCCCGCCAGGCTCCTCTGTCCTTGGGATTCTCCAGGCAAGAATACTGGACTGGGTTGCCATGCCCTCCTCCAGGGGACCTTCCTGACCCAGGGGTTGAACCTGCCTCTCTATGTCTCCGGCGTTGGCAGGCAGGTTCTTTACCACTAGTGCCGCCTGGGAAGCCCTCTGGTATTTCACAGAGCTTCCTATCCTCTGTGAAATACTTTTTAACAAACAATCACAGCCAGGACAGCCATGTATGTAATGTCCATCAACAGGTTACTGATTAAATTTATTATGGTTCATTCTTATATTGTAGCCAAAAAAAGAATAAGAAAGAAAGAAAAGAATGATGGAACTCTTTTGTAGACTGATAAGAAGCCAACATATTTTAAGTAATAAGATAAAAAGGCAAAGAGTGCAATATGTTACTTTTTGTTACCAAAAAGAAAAAAAATAGTATTTTCTATGTATAAAATGTTTCTGGAAGGATATATAAGAAACTGGTAACATTGGTTTTCTCTACCAGGGGACTTGGATGGATGGCTAGGGGCAAGGATAGGAGGGCAAATTTTCAGTTTGTTAATTTTTAGAATTTTACATCTTTTTATTTTTCAAATATTTTTTAAAAGGCAATAAAAATAACTGCCATAAGAAAGGATTTTCCCTCAATAGAATCTTTTAGACATAAGACAGAATAAAAGCATTAAAAATATACATATACCAATAAGAGAAAAAAATGAGAGGCTTTTAGAGATATACATTTATGTCTCCTTCCCATGCATGATTCAAGACGAAAAGAGGAATAGAGTGGAAAAGAGGCGGATGATAGAAGGTGAGGCAAGCTAACAGGTGGGTAGTAGAGAGAATAGGATGGAGCCCCCATAGCTCCCAGCCAACATTGTTCAAACATTGCTAGCTACCCTGTATGCTGGGCTTGACTCTGCCAAATTCATAAGTCATTTAAAAGAGACAGAAGGTGGAAAGGCTGCAGAAGACAAAAAGAGGTATGATATTTTCTCAGTCTGTTCTTATAGTGAGAAGAAAACCTTACCTCAATTTTTTTCAATACATCCACAGGATTTGTAAGTGAAGGGCCATTGCCTGTATCCTCTGCCTTTTTGGATTTTGGGCCTGCTGAAGGAAAACCACTGGTGACACATTTTTGTATAACAGCGATTGTGTATTGAATGTCTTCGCCTTTTAATATGCCATCTAGCAGGGCGGTATGGCACACTGGACACATAATTTGCAGGCTGAATTAACTTAAAGAATGAACAAAATAAATCAGCACACATTAGCAATTTTCTATGATAAGGAGCAAATGATAATCACTTAATAGGATATTTTCTAAGACTGCAACTGTTACCGAAATCACAAGCCCGTGTGCCTGATGCACAGTGAAGCCCATCAACACTAAACATCAGAGTCTGGAGCAGGGAAAGGTTTATCACAGACTTGCACAAGGAGATGTACAAATGCGGCTCATGCCCGAGGAACCCCGAAGTTACTGAAAGCTTTCAGCAAGTCCCTTTAAAAGCAAAAGGTGAGGGATGGGTGTGGTTAGTAGCTACACACCGCTCAGTCAGGTCATGATCAGGTAATGATGTTCCTGAAAACCTCTACCAGATGAATGTTATCCTCTGTCCTGACAAGAAAGGGCAAAGTCCCAAGGCACAATGTTCACCCTCCAAGGTCCCAGTCCTGGCTAAGAGGAGGCAAATCTCAGTTGGCGGCTTCTTCAGGGCCAGGTTCCCACATCCTACCCAGCTGTCATCCCTGAGGGAGTTAGGCGCCCAACTCAACTGGCCCTCAGTCTCTTCAGGTGCCCCAAAGAGGGGCATCAGGTCTCACGGACTGTGACCCAGACAGACGGCCTCTGCTATTAGGTTGCAGAGACAGGTATGGGGGAAACGCTTGCCGAAGGCCTGAACCACGGCTAGTGAAGGGCTTTAGTGAGGGCTCTGAGCCCAGCAGGACATAGTTCCCAGTCTGTTCCCTGGGCCGTCCTGCTCAGCCGCTGGCCCAAGACTAGGTAAGCTGAAGGGCCTCCAGCAGAAGGCCTAAATCTGCCTCTGACCTCACTCTCCACATGATGACCACCCACCACCAATCCTTGACTGAATCACCTCCCCAGTGGTCCCTCATTGACAGCTGGCTGCTTCAGGACAGGGCCACTGAGGCAACGAGCAATAGCTGAGCAAGACCTGTTGCTTGGTAACAGGGTGCAGAGTAATGACACACAGCAACAGCTACCTGCTAAAGGCTATGCTCACCTTGGTCTGTTATACAACCAGACATTTTACTAAAAATTTGAACTGGCAATTTATGACATCAGGGCCAAAANATCAGGGACAAAACTGCAACAATGGTAGAAACAGAATATATTTAGAAGAGGTGGCAAGAATACACAGAAGGACTACACAAAAAAAGATCTTCATGACCCAGATAACCACGATGGTGTGATCACTCAGCTAGAGCCAGACATCCTAGAGTGTGAAGTCAAGTGGGCCTAAGCATCACTATGAACAAATCTAGTGGAGATGATGGAATTCCACTTGAGCTATTTCAAATCCTAAAAGATGATGCTGTAAAAGTGCTACACTCAGTATGCTAACAAATTTGGAAAGCTCAGCAGCAGCCACAGGACTGGAAAAAGTCAGTCTTCATTCCAATCCCAAAGAAGGGCAATGCCAAAGAATTTTCAAACTACAGCACAATTGCACTCATTTCACATGCTAGCAAGAGAATGCTCAAAGTTCTCCAAGGTAGGTTTCAACAGTACATGAACCTAGAACTTCCAGATGTACAAGTTGGATTTAGAAAAGGCAGAAAAACCAAAGATCAAATTTCCAACATCCATTTGATCACAGAAAAACCAAGAGAATTCCAGAAAAACATATGCTTCTGCCTCATTGTCTACACTAAAGCCTTTGACTATGTGGACCACACAAACTGTGGCAAATTCTGAAAGAGATGGGAATACCAGACCACCTGACCTGTCTCCTGAGAAATCTGTATGCAGGCCAAGAAGCAACAGTTAGAACCAGACTTGGAACAATGGACTGCCTCAGAATTGGGAAAGGAGCATGTCAAGGCTATATATTGTCACCTGACTTATTTAACTTATATGCAGAGTGAAAGTCAAAGTGAAAATCGCTCAGTCGTGTCTGACTCTTTGTGACCCCATGGACTGTAGTCCAGGGAATTCTCTAGGCCAGAATACTGGAGTGGGTAGCCTTTCCCTTCTCCAGGGGATCTTCCCACCCCAGGGATCGAACCCAGATCTCCCACATTGCAGGAGGATTCTTTACCAGCTGAGACACAAGGGAAGCCCTTACATCATCAGAAATGCCAGGCTGGATGAAGCATAAGTTGGAATCAGGACTAGAAATATCAATAAGCTCAGATATGCAGATAACACCACCGTTATGGCAGAAAGTGAAGAAAAACTAAAGAGCCTCTTGATGAAACAGGAGAGTGAAAAAGCTGGCTTAAAACTCAATATTCAAAAAAAGAAGATCATGGCATCCGGTCCCATCACTTCATGGCAAATAGATGGGGAAACAATAGAAACAGTGACAGACTTTATTTTCTTGGGCTCCAAAATCACTGCAGATGGTGACTGCAGCCACAAAATTAAAAGACACATGCTCCTTTGAAGAGAAGTTATGACAAACCTTGACAGTGCATTGAAAAAAGAGACATTACTTTGCTTGCAAAGGTCCATATAGACAAAAGGTATGGTTTTTTTCCAGCAGTCATGTATGGATGTGAGAGGTGGACCATAAAAAGGGCTGAGCATCGAAGAATTGATGCTTTTGAACTGTGGGGTTGGCAAAGACTCTTGAGAGTTCCTTGGACTGCATGGAGATCAAACCAGTCAATCCTAAAGGAAACAAACCCTGAATGTTCATTGGAAGGATTGATGCTGAAGCTGAAACTCCAATATTTTGGCCACCAATGCAAAGAGCTGACTCACTGAAAAAGACCCTGATGCTGGGAAAGATTGAAGGCAAGAGGAGAAGGGTGATTCAGAGGATGAGATAGTTGGATGGCAGCACCAACTCAATGGACATGAGTGAGCAAACTCAGGGAGATGGTGAAGGACAGGCAAGCCTGGTGTGCTGCAGTCCATGGAGTCGCAAAGAGTTGGACATGACTGAGCGACTGAAAACCAACAAAATCAAGTACACTTCAATTAAAAAACAAACAAGTGTAGAATAAACACACATTTGCCAGTGGCTGAAGAGATGAGAAAGAGGTTATATTCAAGGCAACATAGTATTATCTTTGAAACGAAGAATAAAATAGTTAAATGGAACATACCAATCACATGAATCAGAAAACTCAAAGCAATAATAATGTGTTTTAATGGCTTTGTGTGTGTGCGTGTGTGTGTGTGTGTTAGTCACTCAGTCGTGTCCAACTCTTTGTGACCCCATGGACTGCAGCCTGCCAGGCTCCTTGTCCATGGAATTCTCCAGGTAAGACCACTGGAGTGGGTTGCCATTTCCTTCTCCATGGGATCGTCCCGACCTAGGGATAGAACCCAGGTCGCCTGCATTGCAGGCAGGTGCTTTACTGTCTGAGCTACTAGGGAAGCCCTTTAATGGCTTTGGGATACATAATTTTTAAGCTATATCAAAAATATTGCATTTTGAGCGTACTGTGAAGCTGCAGGGTATGGAGAATTGTTTCACATATAGATCTTGCTAGTCAGTTACCAAAACTGACATGTTACAAAAATTATGATGTTATGTTACAAAATTGATAATGTTACAAAACTGTCCCATTGTGATCACAAAGTATTACCATCCTGTCCCAAAATCAAGCTAAATACTTAGAAATTACTTGGTAACAGGAAAATATGGCTCAGAAAGATGTAATTTTGCTAAAGATTAACATTTAACCTACAGAAGAAGAAATTTTTAGATTGTGGACATGACTCATAACTAATGGAACTTACAATTTATTGTGTTATACCAAATTGCCCCTTGGGGAGTCTCTAAGTTTGAGACTCCTGAACATATATATTAGTGAGGTTTTGCTTGAACAAAAGTTTTAAAAAAAAAAAAAGCTAGATTTAATGATGGGTAACTTTCTCTGCTTCCCTTGCGGGCAAAGACTGTTTAATCTGAATTGTAGCATGTAAAATATCATATCATATATGAACAAGCTCTCAACATATATTACTGATTTCAGAAATCACTAACTAGGAATGTAAATTACATCAAGAAGTCTTTTTGTCTAAGGAACTTTTGTCAAATTATTTACATTTCATAACACATAAATCTGCTAAATTGATATTATAAAACATGGTCAGGTAAATAAACTTATAATAATTATTAATCTCTTAGCCAAGAAAGTTATAGCTGCATATTCAAGTCCATTCAGCAATTTTTGCTACATTCCATTCTTGTTTTATGTAATGCCCAATTCTTTTATTTATAATTGGAAAAGAAGTGTAAAATTACTAAAATCTGTTAAAAGATTGTTTCAACCCCAAAACATTCACATTTTTTAAAAATCTTTGGCCAAATACATGCATATATTTGAATTTTTTTATTTCTTTCAACACAACACCTGCCAATAGCTGGGTCTTCAAGAAACAAACCTTTTCTGTCTTTGGCTCGTTAGTTATTATCTACTTTCTTGTAAATCAGGGGAGACCATTTTTAACAAAAGAGAGTATATGAGCTTACCAGGAACAAAACACAAAAATTGTATAATATGCAACAAAAATATGAGAGCAGAATGGAAAAGGAAGTTTTGCTGTTGTTTTGTTTTTCAACAAATGAAAAGCCTGACGCGCTGCAAGATTTTACTAATCTTTCATGTGTCCACGGGCTTCTGAGGATGAGCAGTTGTGGGATGTATTTGAACATGAATTCCTCCAATCAGATATATTCTTTTCAGCCCTTTAAAGTCTGCTAAAAATTCGTGATCCAATAGGGCATGACTAGTATCATTCATGCTGCTGTGTGGGCTTAGTCGTGTCCGACTCTGTGCTCATGGATGTAGCCCGCCAGGCTCCTCTCTCTATGGGATCTTCTAGGCAAGAATACTGGAGAGGGTTGCCATTTCCTTCTCCAGGGGACCTTCCCAACCCAGGGATCAAACCAGTGTCTCCTGCGTCACCTGCTACTGCTTTTCAACATTGTAGAAGTCCTAGCTAATACACTAAGATAGGAAAAGGATATAAAAGGTATGTAGATTGAGAAGTAAGAAATAAAACTTTCTTTGTTCATAGACAATATGTAGAAAATCTGAAAGAATGGGCTAAAAAACTGGGAACTAATAAGAAATTACAGCAGGATTACAGCATACAAGGTTAATACACAAAATTCAATAGATTTCCTATATATGAACAATGAACTAGTGGAATTTGAAGTGAAAAGCATAGTGTTATTTATATTAGTGCTTCCCAAAATGAAATACTTAGGTATAAATCTAACAAAATATATATATACATGACCTATATGAGGAAGACTATAAAACTGAATAATGATATCAGAGAACTAAACAAATGGAGACATATTCCATATTCATTGGTAGGAAGAGCTAATATCTTCAAGATGTCTTTTCTTCCCAATTCCATCTATAAGTTCAATGCAATGTCAATCAAAATTCTAGTTAAGTCATTCTACAGATATCAGCAAACTGACTCTACTATATAGATGGAAAGCAAAAGACTGGGAACAGCCAACACAATACTGAAGAAAAATAACAAAGTTAGAGGATGGTACTATCTGATTTTAAAAACATACTATAAAGTTACTGTAATCAAAACCATGGTATAGGTGAAATAAATACATCAATCAATGAAACAGAATAGAGAGCCCAGAAAGAGACCACACAAATACAGAAAATTGGAACTGGACTTCCATGTGCAAAAAAAATAAATTTACACAGACTTTACACCCTTCACAAAAATTAACTCACAATGGATCACAGTCCTAAATGTAAAACATAAAATTATGAAACTCTTCAAAGATAACATAAGAGAAAGTTTAGGTGACCTTGAGGTTGGTGATGACTTTTGAGATGCAAAACCAAAGGCATGATCCATGAAAAGAAGAACAGATAACCTGGACTACATTAAAACTCAAAACTTCTGTGTAAAAGGCAGTGTCAAGAGAATAAGAAGACAAGCTATGGAATGGGAGAAAATGTTTGCAAAAGACATATTTGAAAAAGGACTGTGTGAAATAGAAACAAATATATACTGGTCTCAGCATCTGGTTCCAGGCACAGAACTGCTAAAACCCTTAAAACTTCCTAAGTGGTAACAGTAATTTTTTGTTGTTGTTCTAACAAGAATCTACATCCCTTGGAATTTACTGGACAATAGGAGTGTCTTTTGGAGTTTCCTTGATGGTTCAGCAGGTAAAAGAATCCGCCTGCCAATGCAGGAGACATGGGTTTGATCCCTGGGTTGGGAAGATCCCCTGGAGAAGGGCATGGCAACCCATTCCAGTAATCTTGCCAGGAAAATCCCATAGACAGAGGAGCCACCCATGGAGTCACAAAGAGTTGGATACAACTGAAGCAACTGAGCACAGGAGTCTCTTTTATTCTAAGGAGGTGACTCTCAGTGGGGTGCTGGGTGGCTTCAGGATGGGGCTGGCTACCAGATACATCAAGCCATGATCAGAATCCTTGGAAAAGGGGAAAGGGGCTGGACATGAGTTAATGACTGATCAAACCTATGTGATGAAGCCTCCATAAAAATCCCCAAAGTATGCGGTTCCAGGAGTTTCTGGATTGGTGAACATATTCGTGAACTGGAAGGCGACACATCCCAACTCTACAGACATGCATGGGTGACCTTCCAGACTTGACCTTGTGCCTCTTTTCACTTGACTGGGTCTTTATGAAGTGCAGTCGCTCAGTCGTGTCTGACTCTGCAACCCCATGGGCTGTAGCCTAACAGGCTCCTCTGTCCATGGGATTTTCCAGGCAATAGTACTAGAGTGGATTGCCATTTCCTTCTCCATTATTATAGTCAACTGGTAAATGTAAGTAAATACATCACCATGTTCCGTGAGCTGTTCAGGTAAATCAAATTCCACCAGGGGGGGACATGGGAACCTCCAACTGGGAGCCAACGCAGACAGCAGTTGTGGGAAACCTGGAGACACACTATACTTGCGACCGACATCTGTGGCGGGGAGCAGTCTCCTGGGACTGAGCCCTCAGTGGGATCAGCACTAACTCCAGTTAGTGTCAGAACTGAATTAAATGATAAGACATGTAGTTGGTGTTGCAGAGAACTGTTTGATACGCAGGAAAAAATGACTCCTTAAATCTAGTGTCAGAAGGGCTGTGAATGCTGCAGTGGTATAAGAGGAAAGCAGAGACAAGCAGCAGGAATATTTTCCCAACAGATTAGTATCCAAAATACACAGAGAAGTCTTTAGACTCAACAAGAAAAACACATTAACAAACCCAATTTCTCCAGCGTCACTCCCATGACCTCATCACAGCAAGCTTGTACTCGTCATTCAATCTGGAGTTCAACTGCGTCCCCTCAACAAACCCTTCCCTGACCTCCCAGTGAAGACGGGGCGCTATGCTGCCATCTGACTGTAAGCTCTGTGAGGGTGAGGACTGCTCCTCCTTCGCTCACTGGCTTATCCATCTTAGCACAGGGGCTGGCAATAGTAGACGCTCAACAGCTTTTTATTTGGTGGGATTATGAAAGTACAACACAACAAAAACTTTCACTTCGGCACTTTACGTACACCATAAAGTTCTATTCTACCAGTTCCCAAATGTTACCAGTTCCAAATGTTGTAGTTAAAAACTTAAAGCCAGTATAATCATTTAAAAAATTTCAAATATACAAATGAGAATATCTACATAATTGAAAAGTCTTTCCTAGCACATCAAAATTCCTAATTAAGGGAAAAAGAAACAAAAAATCAAAAGCAAAAAGTGCTAACAAAATAATCAAAATATCAAAAATACTTTCAGAAAAAGCATTTAGAATATTGAGTGTAACTTTATATTGACAATTTCATATAGATAGAAGTTAAGCAATAACCTTTTTCTATCTGGATTATTACATTAGTTAATGTACCTTTTTTGCATTTTTTCCTTGGCATCAACTCTCTAGGGAGTCTTCTCCAATCTGTGTGTACAAAAGGAGAAATAAAAAGGGCTGTTTCCTCTGGGAATTACTGGCACTGGGTATAACTATTTAAAGGACATGAGAGTG
>SJYQ01000681.1:781850-800374 GCA_006410935.1 Redunca redunca
TTTCTCATGATGTACTCTGCATAGAAGTTAAATAAGCAGGGTGACAATATACAGCCTTGACGTCCTCCTTTTCCTATTTGGAACCAGTCTGTTGTTTCATGTCCAGTTCTAATTGCAGGTTCAGACTGTGAATTTTAAATCATTATAACTAGGCTTAAACACATCTTTATTAATCAAAACAGGAACCATTACAATCAACACATTTTTGCCAATGAGAAATAAGTCTGTTTATTCCTATAGCGTAAAAATCTGTGCTTCAGAATTTGAGCAATTTTCAGAAATCATTTTCTGCCTCCAGCTGATTATGCAAGCATTTTCCCTGTAAAAACCTGTCAAGATGCTTGAAGACGTGGTACTCAATTAGTGAGAGGTCAGGTGAATACAGCAGATGATGCAAAATTTTGTGGCCCAATTCATTCAACTTTTGAAGCACTGGTTGCGTGATGTGCGGTTGGGCACTGTTGTACAGAAGAACTGACCAACGCTGGCTGCAGGCACTGCAATTTTCAGTGCATCTCGTTGATTTGCTGAGCATACCTCTCAGATCTAATGGTTTCATCAGGATTCAGAAAGCTGGAGTGGATCTGACAGTGGGCATCAGACCACCAAACAGTGACCATGACCTTTTTTGGTGCAAGTTTGGTACTGGGAAGTACCTTGGAGCTTCTCGGTCTAACCACTACACTGGTCATTGCTAGCTGACAGATAAAATCCACACTACGTTGCATGTCACTATCCGATTGAGAAATGGTTCACTGTTGTATAGAATAATGACACATCAAAATGACAGTTTTTTTGATTTCCTGTCAGCTCATGAGGCACCCACGTATCAAGCCTTTCACCTTTCCAATTTGCTTCAAATGCTGAATGACCATAGAAAGGTTGATGTCAAGTTCTTTGGCAACTTCTTGTGTAGATGTAAGAGGATCAGCTTTGATGACAGCTCTCAGCTGGTCACTACACTCCTCATCTTCAAGGCTCTCATTTCCTTTGCAGAACTTTTTGAACCATCACTGCCCTGTATGTTCATTAGCAGTTCCTGGGCCAAAGGTGTTGTTGATGTTGAGAGTTGTCTCCACTGCTTTACGACCCATTTTGAACTCAAATAAAAAAATCACTTGAATTTGCTTTTTGTCTAACGTCCTTTCCCTAGTCTAAATGGCAAGTAATTTGTCCTTAGTCCCCAAAAAAGACACATAAATGCTCAAGAAATGAGCATTAAAATGAAGTATAACATAACCACATTTAAGAATGTATTCCAATGTCAAACAACAAAGTTCAACAATACGGAAACCACAGTTACTTTTGCACCAACCTAATATGTTTGTTTTCATAAATGATCCATAGGTGATCATGACAAAGGACTTAAAGAGAATCATTCAGAGACAAATATTTATGTAGTAGAAGAAATGAGAGACCTAAGAGGAGTGTTTCCAGAGGGACACAACATTATCAACAATTAGCATTGAAAAGAGATGCTGTAACTCGGGAAAGCAACCAATGCTTGAAATGTGACTTAGGCTTCTGCATACAGGCAGTTTCTGTAACACACCAAGGACAGAGATGTCAAAGTGAAGTGTGCTGAAATGAGGAAACCTGGGTTTTACTAAAATATTCCAAGTTGCCTTGACAGGTCACTGTGTTTCTATAGCAACTGTTGATTTTCTACAAAATGAAGTAGATGAGATCTCTGCAGCCCCTTACACCTTGCCTCTAACAAGGCAATTTTGTGAATGTTGAAAAGAAAAAAACTCTCTTAGGTATGGTTCTGTTGAAAAGGCACATTAACAACCAAAAAGAGTCTATGCCTAAAGATACACAAGCTCGGCTGAAAATATTCTTAAAGCTAGACTTGGTTCCTCCTCAAAAGCTATAAAATCACTCAGGAACACAGAAGTGAGTACTATTAGTATTAAAGTGATTGAAAGTGATTGAAGTGATGAAAACTGTGATTGTATCAAATGAAAATGGAAAATCCAATGAGTTTGGCCAGCCCTATTAAAAGAAAAAAAAATATCCTAAGAACTTCTACAATATCACTTCAAATATTCCTTGTTTACAATATAAAAATCTTTTCATCTTAGTTTTCAAAAGATATATGTTGCTAATTAATTATAGGAAGAGAGCCAGGCTCTATTTTCCTATAGTGAAAATAGAAAACTAGTCCTAAAAAGACATGGTAGGGAGACAGCCTTTGAAGATTAATTTTAACATTTTCAGTTTTATGGTTACCTGGTATCCACTCTTCTTTGTACACCTTCATATATCTTTTACTATATCTTTCAATATCTAGGAAAAAAGATAGAAAAAAAGAACTTTAAAATAATTGAAAACACCAGGTAACATCTTTTATTTCCAATACAGGGAGTTTAATGTGTTCCTGGACACATACTGAACAGAGTAATACACATCTAGGGAAGTAGCAAGAAGCACCCGAGAATAAATGGCTGGGGGTGAGCAGAGACCGAAACCCTAATTAAAGTTTTTAGTAGCAGATAATCTGATTCATCTCTGAGAATTTTCACAAAAGCCCAAAGGAAAGTCAGGAAGCCACTTACACAAAAAGTTGGGGGTGGGGGAGCTGTGTATCTTCTCTCTTCTTCTTGTCACACTGGCCTCTAGCTCCCAGTCTTTAAATCTCACGTAACTGGGAGGTATTAAGTACCTAAGTGAGGATGGAGGGCTGCTTGCTTACCTCTAATAAAGTAAGCAAATACTTAATATACACATTCCGTTAGTCTTCTCAGGGAGACACTTTTCACAACCATTGGGAAAGACAGTGGGGAAAAGGATAGGAGGAGGCAAGTTTGGAGATCAAACTACTGTTGCTGCTGCTGCTAAGTCGCTTCAGTCGTGTCCGACTCTGTGTGACCCCATAGATGGCAGCTTACCAGGCTCCCCTGTCCCTGGGATTCTCCAGGCAAGAACACTGGAGTGGGTTGCCATTTCCTTCTCCAATGCATGAAAGTGAAAAGTGAAAGTGAAGTCACTCAGTCATGTCTGACTCTTAGCGACCCCATGGACTGCAGCCTACCAGGCTCCTCTGTCCATGGGATTTTCTAGGCAAGAGTACAGGAGTGGGTTGCAATTGCCTTAAACTAGTCCATCCTAAAGGAAATTAACCCTGAATATTCACTGGAAGGACTGATGCTGAAGCTGAAGCTCCAACACTTTGGCCACCTGATGCAAAGAGCCAACTCACTGGAAAAAGACCCTGATGCTGGGAACAATTGAGGGCAGGAGGAAACAGAGAATGAGACGGTTGGATGGTATTACAATGAGCTACCACTTTATACCCAGTTGGATGGCTAGAACCAATAATCAGTGTTAACAAGGCTGTGGAGAAACGGGAACCCTTATACACTGTAGGTAATATAAAATGGTGCAACCACTTTGGAAAATAGTTGGCAGTTCCCCAAAATGTAAAATAAAAATTTACCATCTGACCCTAGATATACAACAAAAGTGACATGGTACACAAAAACACATAATGAATGTTTATAGTAGCATTATTCATGAAAACCCCACTGTAGAAGTGACCCAAATGTCCATCAACTGATGAATGAACAAAGTGTGGTATACACATATAATGGAATATTATTCAACCATAAAAAGGAATGAAACACTGATATACGCTTTACTATGTATGAACCCTGAGACCATTATGCTAAGTGAAGGAAACCAGTCACAAAAGAATACACATTAAGATTCCATTTATATGAAATGTCTAAAACAGACAAAGCAGATTACAGGGTACCAAAGGCTGAGGGAGGGAGGGGACAATAGGGATTCATACTAAAGGGTATGGGAGTCCTTTTCAAGATGATGAACCAATTTTATAAATTAGATAGTACTGCTGGCGGCACAATTTTGTGAGTACACTCAATGGGACTGAACTGTATGCTGTAAAAAGTAAATTTTATATATCTGGATTTTTATCTCAGTAAGGCTTCCCTGGTGGCTCAGATGGTAAAGAATCTGCCTGCAGTGTGGGAAACCCGGGTTAAGTGCCTGGGTCTGGTAGATCTTCTGAAGAAGGGAACGACAACCTACTCCAGAATTTTCTTGCTTGGAGAATCCCATGGACAGAGGAGCCTGGCCGTTATGGGCTACAGTCCATGGGGTCACAAAGAGTCAGACACGACTGAGTGATTAACACTTTCTTTCACTATCTCAAGAGAGCTGTTATTTAAAAAGAAAGAAAAGTATTATTGGGAATCTTAATAAGCATTAAGTAAACTCAAACTTATATTCTACTATTTTCTTGGTTTTGAAGGTATCAGTTCAGTTGCTCAGTCGTGTCCGACTCTTTGCGAGCCCATGAATCGCAGCAAGCCAGGCCTCCCTGTTTGAAGGTATATTTACCCAAGATGGGCAACATCCTTTGAATACAGCTAAGTGTGCATCAACTGTGCATTGTGAATTTGTCATGTGTAAACATTAAATAGAAGTATTTCATATATCCTGATTCTGGATTTCAAACACATTCTTAATAAATTCTAACATATTACTTCTGGCTTTTCTCACACCTGCACCACCCAAGTGATTCTAGATTACGAATATATTTCTATTAACATGATCTAGCTTATCATTATGTCCAATTCTTCTTATATTTGCACCATCAAAAAATAATGCTTTAAAAAATTTCTATGGCTCACACTTCTGTTGAAGAGAAGATGGCCCAGCCATTTTCATTTTCATTATTAAATATATCATTACCAATTAATATGATGAATCCAATAAATTGTTTCACTTCCACATAATCTATTTCCTTTCAGTCATCTTTGTCTTTGCCTTTGCTTTCAACAGCTGTCTAGTTACAAATATTTGGTACACAAAACCCAACAAAAAAGAAAAAAATATGGTCATATGTCATTTTAGCAAATGGAATTTTCCATGTTCCTACCATAAAATATTATGTGATGAGGTCCATTTCAAAGATTAACCATATATGAGAACACCATATTTTCCTTTTCATTCTTCAAGAGACACTGTTTACTTATTGATTCATAAGTTTGAGAAAAGTCATCTGAAGACTCAGTGTGAGACTCTGCTTATACCATCAATTCCACCAGCAATATTAGCATCAAGGGGCTCCTTTCTATCTCTTTGCATTCCTCTTCTGATTTGTCTAGTAACTGAAACATCTTCCTCTGCCAATTTTCTTCTCTGCAGTTATGGGTAGAAAATGAAAATTTCTGAATTCTAAGTTGTATTCTATGAAAGCTAAACAAAACCAAAACAACTATACAGACAGGAGTCTCTCCAGAATTATTCCATATCTTCTTAAAAATTAATATTATACTTTGGCCAACACAATAAGAAAATTAAAGGATGATGTAACAGTGATGATTTATATCAGTACTGCACAATGCTTCTATGCAATTTCATTATTCTTCCATTTTGTATATTTTAGTCTTTTCTAGCGTGCTGCTGTTGCTAAGTCTCTTCAGTCATGTCCAACTCTTGTGCGACCCCACAGACAGCAGACCACTAGGCTCCTCTGTCCATGAGATTCTCCAGGCAAGAATACTGGAGCGGGTTGCCATTTCCTTCACCAATGCACGCACCCATGCTAAGTCACTTCAGTCGTGTCCAACTCTGTGTGACCCCATAGATGGCAGCCCACCAGGCTCCTCTGTCCATGGGATTCTTTAGGCAAAAATACTGGAGTGTGTTGCCATTTCCTTCTCCATTTTCTAGCATAGTAGAGGCTAATTAATGAAAAATGATGAAATAATATCTATGATAATGAAACAGAAAAATGTTTCAAGATGCAAGAAAAGTAAGATCGCTGAAATTCTAAAATGTACTTTAGATTTAGGAAAGGGTCCAATGGGCCAATACCGGTAATGCTAGGACAAAATAACTTTTCTTCTCTTTTAAAGCAAGTTCTCTCTGTTCCTTGGAAGATCTCTAAGAAAAAATAAGTTATGAATATCGATCATTACATATAGTAAGAAATGCTCCAAAAAAGAAACTAAAAAGTTAAAATGAGGTCTCGTGGACCATGACCATATAGTGAGAGTTAATAAACCAAACAAACTCCATTCATTCAATAAGAGACCTTGTGGTCACAATGTAGGTAGAGGCGGGATTTCCATTAAGTTTCTTAAGTTCTGAAAATGGCTTAGAGAACCATCACCACTGTCACTCCTGTTTCTAGCCTGGAGGACCCCAGTGGTTCAGGAACCTGAGCTGGGAACCACTGGACCAGAAGTTCTCTGTGTACCTTTGGAGTTAAAACTCATTAACATAATAATATTCACTGATTTTTTTTTTCTATTTATTATAAAAATAATACATTTCACTGGAGAGAAAATACCAATCACTTCTATTAATTCTACCTCAGAACACTATAAACAAAGCTGGAATACCTAACAACATGAAAAATGTTTATTCTGGGCCCTTGGTTCTTTGTGAAAAATCTCAATGCCCTGAGCCACCAGGCACTTGATTATCAGCAAGAGATTTCCTACCCTATCTGTCCAAGTCTCAGAGATTTAGTTTTTTTACATTGTTAGTCCATAAGTCTCTCTGTCCTAAAGCACATAGGAAGTCAGTGCTGGGGAAAGGGTAGTGAGGATACAGTGATGGAACACTCCCTAGAACACGGCTTCCTATGACAGCTGTGTACTTCTATTCAGTCTGGTCAATTCTTTCCCACTCACGGTATGTATACATACACGCTACTGGTGCGTGTATATATACATATATAATGTGCATCTACAGTATATATTATACTAATCTGTATTCACATATGTATGTTGTTGTTTAGTCACTAAGTCACGTCCAGCTGTTTTGCACCCCATGGACTTTAGTCCACCAGGCTCCTCTGTCCATGAGATTTGCCAAGCAAAAATACTGGAAAGGCTGCCATTTCTTTCTCCAGGAGATCTTCCCAAGCCCGGGATGGGACCCAGGTCTTCTGCATTGGTAGGCAGACTCTTTACCATTGAGCCACCAGGGAAGACCATATATGTATATACTATACCAACCACAGTGGGTTTTGTTGTTGTTGTTGTTTTAATAAAACATTACATCAGGTAAGAGAGGTAAACATGTACATATTCAAAGAGAATATACTTGGATCAATTTGGAAAATTCTATGCAAGTGTTTTCTTCTGAAACAGTAGCAAATGATTCCTTATACTTTTAAATACTTCATTCAGCAGTTATAAAAAGTAAAGAGCCTTCTGACCCAGGTATAAGACAGCTACTCCCAGAAATCAGGGACAAAATTATGTTCCTGGTCTTAATGACTCAAATAAATGTCTTCATGGTATGATGTACTTTTAAATTAGATATGTACTTTACTAACAGTTACAGTTGGTTAACTATGTATGTTCCATAGTCTATAGACTAATTTTAAAAAGGATAAAGTATACCCTACACTATCATTTTTTTTCAATAAAAATGGGTATTTATTAGTTCATTTAATCTTACTTAGTTAAATCTTCAAAATGAGCTTTAATTTCATTTTTAAACTCAGATAAAAGCATGTGACATAATCATGAAAGTAAAAAAAATTCAGTACTACTGAGGTAAAATGTCAAATAATTTATTATATAACTTCAAGCAGCTTTCTTTTGAAAAATTAAATAAACCCATCTAAAATGCTTCTTACAATTATAGGCACATGTGGTATTACTATATAAGACTTCCTTTTTGACTCCTATCCAATTCTAAGTCTTTTAGAAAGAGGGGAAGGGTATGCATTTTTAATATTAATGGAATGAGATGACACTATAGGAATTTCTCATGTTTTAACAATGTTGTTTTGAGAACTCAAGGATGATATCGATCTCTCTAATTTCAACATTCAAGGGCAGAAAGTAAAAATCAATATAGTTGTACTCTGCTAAATAACTACTCAGGAATGTATTCCCTTCCTCTGAAACCACTTCTCACTTTCAGTCTGAGATTGTCAAGCCTTCTCCAGCTACAATTTCTCCTCTCTGTCCTTGGCATAATGAATGAATACATCTTTTACATTTTATATTTGATAGCAATGGTGAGCCAAAATATAGTCAAGGCTTTCAAAAATTTTAACCCAAATATTAAATAATCAGAGATCTGCTTAAAGATTTATATATAAGGATAAAAACCACAGCATTATACATATGAGCAAAAAAACTAAAAACAATCTTAAATCTAACAGCAGGGAACTAAAAGTGGCAAACCAAAAGTGGCAAAAAAAACACACACACACATTACAATGAATAATGGTATAGCCACACGATGGAATACCACGCGGTCATCAAAAATTATATTTTCTAAGAATATGTGAACAAAATAGGTAACTATTAAGAATCTACTGCATAGCACAGGGAACTTTACTCAGTACTCGGTAATGACCTATATGGGCACAGAATCTAAGAAAGAGTGGATATATGTATCTGTATAACTGATTCACTTTGCTGTACAGCAGAACCTAACACAGGATTGTACACCAACTATACTCCAATAAAGATTAATTTAAAAAAAAAGAATATGTGACAATGCTAATAAAATGCTATTGAGTAAAAAAGTAAGATACAAAGTAACATGAATACAATTTTGTAAAAGGATATATATACACATAGAAGAAAAATTTGGAATATATAGTATCAGTAGTAGTTCTCCAGAGATAAGGAATAAAGGTGATTTTTTGGCAGGGGTGTGGCATACTGCACAGCATGTGGGATCTTACTTCCTTGACCAGGGGTCAAACCCATGCCTCCTGTATTGGAAGCACTGAGCTTTAACCACTGGACCACCAGGGAAGTCCCAGGGTGATTTTCACTTTCTTAATATTTCTGTTTTCATAAATTTCACTGAACATATAACACTTTTATTTTGAAAGGTCATCTTAAAAATACCAAAAAGTTAAAAATATATTTTCTGTTGCTGCTAAGTCGCTTCAGTCGTGTCCAACTCTGTGCAATCCCATAGACGGCAGCCCACCAGGCTCCCCCTGGGATTCTCCAGGCAAGAACACTGGAGTGGGGTGCCATTGCCTTCTCCAATATTTTCTGTTAAATCAACATAAATATGCTTTTTCAGGGTAGTTGATAATTTCCGACTAAATCAAATCAATCAGCATTAAAGATCATATATCTTATGGTGAAACACTACATTTTTATCTATAGACAGTGAACCACATAATCAGAGTCCAGTACGCACCTTGTTTTTCTTCAGGTGTTTCTACAAAATAAGGCATTCTTTTCACTGTCTCTCTCAGCTCTTGTTTCAAGGCGAGCACATAATCTTCACTCTCTCCTGTTTTTAGTGGCACTGCTTTATAGTCTGTATCCTGTTTAAATTAAGAGGCAATTTTTTTTAAATAAATGAAATATTTTAATATCCCTTTTGTCTATGTTCTGAAAACATGTGACTTTTATTGAAAAACCACATTTTATAGGCATTAANATTTTTTTAAAATAAATGAAATATTTTAATATCCCTTTTGTCTATGTTCTGAAAACATGTGACTTTTATTGAAAAACCACATTTTATAGGCATTAAGTTTTACCATCAACTTAAAATATTTTGACCTTTTATTATCTATTAAACCTTTTCACCCATCTCTTATTTTGCTCTTACTTTGTAAGTAGAAAAGGTACTTAATTTTCTTACCTGCCTAATTTTTCTACTGATCACACCAACAGTCATTTGCTATATAGTCTGATGACTATGATTCTGTATTTTAAAAATCAAAGTACCAAGATAAAACCAGTTACTTTAGTCTCCTATAATGGTGGTTTCCTATTAGCCATGGTGGTATTAGTAGGAGCAGTAGCATTAAAAATAAAAAAAAAAAGTAGTAGCAGCTACTATTTAACAAGCAGTTACTACAACCTGGATGTACTCAATATTCAGAATCCATGAATTCATCTAAAGTATCAATAATTCCCCTTTTATAGTGAGGAAGCTGAATAATCTATAAGTCCATATAACAAAAAAGTGGCAGAGCAGTAATTTGAACCTATATCTTCAATCGTTAAGAATTACAAGTATGCACACATATGTATTATGTATGCATATATATTTATAATACAACAGGAAACAGCAGGATGAACTAGTCAAACCTTTTGCCTGTGTGGAATTTACATTCTAGGGGAGAAAAATAAGTAAACAAATGGGGTAATACACAATTTCAGACAGTGATAAGTGACAGAAGGACTGAAGCCAGGAAGAGGAAAGAGGGACGGACAGAGCCCATGGAGACTGCAAATGGCTGGTCCATCAGTAAGCACGCACTTCTCGGGAGAGTCACCTGTGAGCAGAGATCTGGATAAGATTATGAAGCCATATACAGAGAAATGGGGAGACTGATGGCACCAGCCAGGGAAATAGGGGAAAATGCCTAAGGGAAACAGGAGACCACCACGGCTAAGGAATGAGGACAGTGGTGGGAAAAGGGTCAGAAGGACATCAGAAAGCCAGATCAGACAAAGCCTTTTAGCCAGTAATAAATTTTATTCCCTGCAGAAAACAATAGTATGTACTAATATTCCCAAGCTTTAGAAGTAATCTCACACATGAAGAAGAGCTTGTTTTAAAAGGAAATCAATATAAAGTGACATTCTGTCTATACCTGAGATATTTACCTTTGTTTTTAGGCTGCACTGAATATCAGAAAGGAAAATATCAATAGTAAAAAGTAGACTCTCCCCAGGTGGGACATCTAGATCCCAAGAACATCTGTTCAGGATCCTCTACTTACAGAAATCTTTCAACAAAGGATGTTTCCTTCTGAAAGAGGGAAAAGATTCCTGGAAGGACTATCTGGTTATTTATGACAGATATTTATATTTTTCATATTTTGTACCATAGCACATGCTCATCTGGAAATGAAAGCTTAAGTTTTAAACTAAATATAAAGTCAAGCATTTGATTAAAAAATCACACCAATTAAGTTTGCAGCATAATTAAATTTAAAAGCAATACTAAATGTAGTAGAAATGCTTATATTTTAAAAAACAGTAACAAAATTAAAATTTACTTTAATAAAACAAGGAACTAAGGAAAAAAAAAAGTTCAGTGGGAAAAAAGGGCAAGTGGTATACTAGTGAGCAAAATTAAATTCTATAGATAAAAGATGAGAATAAAGTCATTAAGTGAAGGTCTGGCAAAATAGGAAGTGAGGACCACTATAAAATCTAACTTTACTTTTAAAATATTATTTTAATATTGGAATATATCAATAACAGCATTGTAAGATACAAAAATTGAAAAAATTATAGGTCACGAAATATTGAATATATTCAGGAAAAAAAAAATATATATATCTTTTTGCATTTCAAGAAAGTAGTCTGAAAATTAGAAATGTTTCAGAAAAGAACAGTGGAAATATTTAAATTAAAGGTAAGTGACCATGTCTTTTACTTTCTTACAGTTTAGGATATTGTAATGATAGCATATATTCAAGTCTTATACAGTATTTCAATTCTCTCTGAAACATGAAAAACATCCTGTGAGAATTTCGCTGTTAATGTACTTACAGGAAATAGTGGAGGTGGTTTCAATACGACATCAGGTAACTTGTCACCTCTGCTAAATCCAACTGCTTCAATGTTAAAGGTATAAGCAGCACGTCCTCTTCCTTTATTCCCAGCCATTGGAACTAGTTATATTAGAAAAAGCAGACAAATTAACACACTATTAATGTTTAGATTTCATGGTATTGCAAGAAAAGTGAAATCAACATTTAAAAGCAAAATATACTCCAGCCCTTAGGTTGCATGGCTCATTTAGAATACTTCTGGGAAGCAAAACTTGTAAAGAAACAAATACGGGATAAACTGATTCCTAAACATGTCCTCCTTAGTCAAGCTTGGAAGGTATGGTGATGACCTCACACAGACTGGCTGGAGGGCTGACCCAGGGCTTCTCTGTGATGCTGCCCCAACCACTGTGCGGTCAGCTGGTGTGATTCTCTCCACCCCTCTGTGGTTCTGCAATGGGATCTCAGATATGCGTTAAAAATGTGGACCAGCAGGGGCTGTGCTGATGAACGAGGGATACCTTGTTTCCCAAATCAACTTGAAGACTATCAGCAGTCATACATACTTTAAATGCTTAAATGATTTATTTATCCCAAAATCTGAGTGTCAGAAAGAATCCTTGAGATCTATTACAAAGTCCTCCTTTTAGAAATGGGAATGGACTCATAAGACTTTGAACAGGTCTGTCCAAGCAGAAAAAAATTGTTAAAGATAAACCTGTACTCTGTAACTTTAGGGATAAAGTTATCATTGTTAGAGAACAATATCATTCTTAAGTCCTATACTGAATTTCTGAGTCATCTGAAACATGACTACTCTATATAGTTGATGCTTGAACAAAATGGGGTTAGGGGCACTGACCACCCCATGCGGTCAAAAATCCGTGTATAATTTTACAGTCAACCCTTCGAATCCATGGTTCTCCATTCTCAAATTCAACCAACCTCAGTTTGTGTACTGTTAGTTTTCACTGAAAAAAAATCCACATACTAAGAGGACCCATTCAATTCAAGTTTGTGTTGTCCAGTCAACTGTAGTGTGAAAACAGGATTCCTACACTAGTACCCTTTCACTACAACTCACTGGACTATAGTGAAGATTACAATGCACATTCTTTAAATCTTTCCCCCAGTGATGATACCGAGTATCATTCAACTCCATTAAGTCCAAGAAAGCAAGAATAGGTCCTCCATACCACTGTAACAGTTACCTCCCTTTTCTCCCTAACCATTTACGTGTGGAGGATACCAGGTCACTATCCTCTACAATGCTTCTTCAACTTTAACCCTAAGGCATGTGCAGATTATTCAGAAATCTTGTCAAAAAGGCAGAATCTGAACCAGCTGGCCAAGGATGAGGCCTGAAGATCGGCATTTCTAACAAGCTCTCTGAAGACAGCAGTGTTACTGGTTTACAGACCACACTTTGAGAGCAGGAAGGGTGGACAATCTCCCATACTGTGGACTTCAGTGACTGCATACACGAGATGTGGTTTAACACATTCCTCTGCTGCTGCTGCTAAGTCACTTCAGTTTTGTCCGACTCTGTGCGACCCCAGAGACAGCAGCCCACCAGGTTCACCCATCCGTGGGATTCTCCAGGCAAGAACACTGGAGTGGGGTGCCATTGCCTTCTCCTAACACATTCCTCTACTCCCTGTATTTTCTATAAACAGATGGACTAGAGGCTTACTCAAATTTGTGTTTGATTTTTTACAAAAATACTCAATAGAGATGCTGTTTTTCCTACTGATCACATGATGCATACGAAGTCTCTTTCGGTGATATTCTCCAGTCACTGGGGTCACGTGCTGTTAGTCTGTTTTGTCCAGCATAAAGTTGAAAAAAAAAGTCCAAACATAAGTGGACCCATGTAATTCCAATTTGTATTGTTTGGAGTCAACTGTAACGTGAAATCAGTTTTCACTTAATGATTTTTAAAACTGCAGGTATTGATGATCATATTCTAGATTTACAAGTTCACTATGGATTACAATGTGGTAACAAAACAAATTTTATCATTTCTTTCTTAACTTGAATCCCACCAGTAATCAATTCCCCTCATCTACTATTTAGTTACTATGAAATACAATTCATATAGAAAAGATACTTATTTTAATAACCAAGCTCATGCCAGTTGTCCACACTAAGAGAGGAAAAATACACAAATGGCCTTGTTTCAATTGCTGAGTCACTAAAACATAGGCTGAATCTATAGAAAGCGGGTCTCCCAAGTATGAAAATTGCTGAGCACTGGAAAGACTGATGCTGAATCTGAAGTCAACACTTTGGCCACCGGATGCGAAGTGCCAACTCATTGGAAAAGACTCTGATGCTGGGAAAGATTGAAGGCGGGAGGAGAAGGGCACGACAGAGGATGAGATGGTTGGATGGCATCACCCACTCAGTGGACGAGAGTTTGAGCAAACTCCAGGAGATGGTGAAGGACAGGGAAGCCTGGCAAGCTGCAGTCCATGGTGCTGCAAAGAGTTGGACACAACTGACCAACTGAACAAGAAGAGCTCACACCTTCACTCTGAGGAAAACCCACCTAAAAAGAGAGTATATCAGCCGTCGTTACTTGATGGAGTATCTCCTGAGAGCTATCGAATTCTGCTGACTCTAAAGTGTCCTATTTATTAAGAAACCTTTGGGTGTATAAACTTGATTATCATTAGTGAACGCACTGCCCTGGGGAGAGAACTCAACCCTAACTCTTGAGATACCCTTAAGAATTACATGGCGTTCTGGCCTAGAAATCCATTTCTTTCTAGTTTGGTTATCATGAGTCAGTTCTCCTGTATCTGAGAAGTTGCTAAATTCATTCGCTTCTCCTGCAGAACTGGGAGGCAATGGCTGGACTCTGGTAACAGTCTCTTGGCAAAACAGACTCATAAGTTGTGGCCTAAGCTTCACTGTTTGAATCCCTTGAAATCCTTTACGTTGATTAAGCCATTTCCGTGGTCCTTTTTCATCCTGCTAAATTTCTTGAATGAAGAGTTTTTTGGGTTTTTTTTTTAAACCAGCTTTCCCCATTTTCTCATTATCCAAATCATCCTCTACTTCAGGTGGGCCAATTTCATCCAATTAATAATGAGCATTCCAGGCATTCAGAGAGCACTGAACAAAACCAAGTCTCTCCCTTCAGGGCTTATATTTTGGTGGATGAACAACCATAAGTATGTAACATAGTATTATGTGCTCCTGTAGTGGGTTGAATTATGTCCTCCCCCAACCCCCTTACCTGTGAATATGACCTTCCTTGTTTGTAAATAAAGTCTTTGGAGATGTAATCAAATTAACACGAGGTCATAGGAGATCGGGCTTCCCTGATAGCTTAGTTGGTAAAGAATCCGCCTACAATGCAGGAGACCCCAGTTCGATTCCTGGGTTGGGAAGATCCACTGGAGAAGGGATGGGCTACCCACTCCAGTATTCTTGGGCTTCCCTTGTGGCTCAGCTGGTAAAGAATCCACCTGCAACAGAGGAGACCTGAGTTTCATCCCTGTGTTGGGAAGATCTCCTGGAGAAGGGAAAGGCCACCCACTCCAGTTTTCTGGCCTGGAGAATTTCACGGACTGTATAGTCCATGGGGTTGCAAACAGATGGACACAGCTGAGCGACTTTCACTTTACTTTCATACAAGAGAAGGGGGAGCCCTCTCCTAGTGACCGGTGTCCTTATAACGGGGGTGCTTGGGCAGACAGAGGCACACAGGGCAAACACTACGTGAAGCTGGGAGCACAGGCTGGAGTGCCATGGCAGCAGCCCAGAAACATGAGGAGTGCCAGGGACCGCCAGCAGCTGGAAGAGAGGCGCCGAACATTCTCCCTCAGAGCCTCCAGAGGGAACAAACTCTGCTAATACCTTGATCTCAGATTTCTGTCTCTAAAAATGAGAGAATAAATTTCTGTTGTTTTTAAGTCGCCCAGTTTGTGGCAGCTGTAGGAAGCAATATAGCTCTGAAGAAAAACAAATCATGGTAAGGGGGTAAAGAATAATGAAGAGGTATAGTACTGACTTTTTCACATAAGTGAAGTCTTTCTGTGGATAATTAGCTGGAGCGGCGTGCTGTAGAGGGACTAAGAGTTTTAAGACGGAGGAATGTAGTGAAGATGGCTATGCTGCTGCTGCTGCTAAGTCGCTTCAGTGTCCGACTCTGTGCGACCCCACAGACGGCAGCCCACCAGGCTCCCCTGTCCCTGGGATTCTCCAGGCAAGAACACTGGAGTGGGTTGCCATTTCCTTCTCCAATGCATGAAAGTGAAAAGTGAAAGTGAAGTCGCTCAGTCGTGTCCGACTCTTAGCGACCCCATGGACTGCAGCCTACCAGGCTCCTCCGTCCATGGGATTTTCCAGGCAAGAGTACTGGAGTGGGCTGCCACTGCCTTCTCCAACTTCTCTTCTTAAAACTTCCTAAATATGGATTTCCTTAAGGTTCAATCCTTATCTTTGGAAAAAGCACCCCCTCTCAGGGTCTGATTACATCCTCCATACAATTACCTCTACCACTAACCTTTCTTCTGACTTTCATCCCATTTTCTTACTACCAAAAGAATATTTGGACAGTACCTTAAACTCAGGGCTTCCCTGGCAGCTCAATGGTAAAGAATCTACCTGCCAATGCAGGAGAAGAGGGTTTGATCTCTGGGCTGGGAAGATTCCTCTAGAGAAAGACATGGCAATCCACACGGGTATTCTTGCCTGGGAAATCCCAAAGACAGAAGAGCCTGGCAGGCTATCATTCAAAGGGTTGCAAAACAACTGCACACAACTTAGAGACTAAACAACAACAATCTTAGCTTAAAATACTGAGATCATCTCTCTATAGTAACTAGCTCACTTTTCATATAGAAGGTCCCTATTTCTGTCCACAGTATGGTATTTCCCCAGTCACCAATATTTGAAGATTTGGAGTGAGTCAGGATTGATTTATCATTCTGTTTCACCCCTCCATCGGAATCAATCATCTAACTGTTTTCAAAATGTCCCTTCCTTTCCGTTTTCTCTACCATAATTCAGTTTCGCTCCTTTCCACCTCACTTTTCATGGCTGCAGATTTTGTAGTATCCCCTGTTCTTCCTGTTTATTTGATTCTCTCACAGTATTCATTCTAAAGCATTGTTCTGATTAAAGGCTTCTCTTCTCTTCCCTCTTGGCTAGATAATTAAGTCCAAACTCACTATTCCAAGTACTGAGAGCCGTTTTATGACGCTTGCACAGATCCTCCCGACTCACCGGCCTGTAATCATTTCTTGACTAGCACTCTCCACTGGAAACCACTTCCTCCTAGTCTGGCTGCATCCCTTTCCACCTTAAGATCCAGTTTAACTTGCTAAACCTCACAACTGTCAGTTCATCCCAACTTGCTTTTGGAAAGATTCTCCTGTTAAAATACATGGATTTTTAAAAATTGAGGTGATATATTTTGCCATTTTCTTCAATTCTGGAAGAAATACAGACAATGCCTCTTTTGGGAAAAGCATCTTTTCCTAAGGAGTTTCACTTCCATTTTTTTGTTTCTTCAAATGTACTAACTCTAGAAATCTTATATTCCCCACTGTTTAGGAGAATACTCTTTATACAGCAACAGTTTCATAATCAATGTTGTTTCCTTATTTATTGACTTTTGGTTGATTTGGAATGGAATGCGAAAGTAGGAAGTCAAGAGATAACTGTAACAGGCAAACTTGGCCTTGGAGTACAAAATGAAACGGGGCAAAGGCTAACAGAGTTTTTCAAGAGGAGGCACTGGTCATAGCAAACACCTTCTTCCAACAACTCAAGAGAAAACTCTACACATGGACATCACCAGATGGTCAACACCGAAATCAGACTGATTATATTCTTTGCAGCCGAAGATGGAGAAACTCTATACAGTCAGCAAAAACAAGACCAGGAGCTGACTGTGGCTCAGATCATGAATTCCTTATTGCAAAATTCAGGCTTCAGCTGAAGAAAGTAGGGAAAACCACTAGACCATTCAGGTATGACCTAAATCAAATCCTTTATGATTATACAGTGGAAGTGCCAAATAGATTCAAACAGATCTGCTAGAGTGACTGAAGAACTATGGACAGAGGTTTGAAGAACTATGGACGAAGGTTTGGGACATTGTACAGGAAGCAGTGATCAAGACGATCCCCAAGAAAAAGAAATGCAAAAAGGCAAAATGGTTATCTGAGGCGGCCTTACAAATAGCTGAGAAAAGACGAGGCATCAAGGCAAGGAGAAAAGGAAAGATACACAAATTTGAATGCAGAGTTCCAAAGGATAACAAGGAGAGATAAGAAAGCCTTCCTCAGTGATCAATGTAAAGAACAGAGGAAAATAATAGAATGGGAAAGACAAGAGATCTCATCAAGAAAATCAGAGATATCAAGGGAACATTTCATGCAAAGATGGGATCAATAAAGGACAGAAATGGTAGGGAACCAAGAGAAGCAGAAGATATTAAGAAAAGGTGGCAAGAATATACAGAAGATCTATACAATCTTCAGGACCCAGATAACCACGATGGTGTGACCACTCACCTAGAGCCAGACATCCTGGAATGCAAAGTCAAGTGGGTCTTAGGAAGTATCACTACGAACAAAGCTAGTGGAAGTAATGGAATTCCAGTTGAGCTATTTCAAATCCTGAAAGATAATGCTGTGAAAGTGCTGCACTCAATATGAAACAAATTTGGAAAACTAGCAGTGGCCACAGGACTGGAAAAGGTCAGTTTTCATTCCAATCCCAAAGAAACGCAATGCCAAAGAATGCTCAAACTACCACACAATTGCACTCATCTCACATGCTAGTAAAGTAATGCTCAAAAGTCTCCAAGCCATGCTTCAACAGTACGTGAACCATGAATTTCCAGATGTTCAAGCTGGATTTAGAAAAGGCAGAGGAAACAGAGATCAAATTGCCAATATCCACTGGATCATGGAAAAAGCAAGAGAGTTCCAGAAAAACATCTATTTCTGCTTTATTTACTATGCCAAAGCCTTTGACTGTGTGGATCACAATAAACTGTGGAAAATTCTGAAAG
>SJYQ01000681.1:801075-815858 GCA_006410935.1 Redunca redunca
GACTCTTGAGAGTCCCTTGGACTGCAAGGAGATCCAACCAGTCCATTCTGAAGGAGATCAGCCCTGGGATTTCTTTGGAAGGAATGATGCTAAAGCTGAACCTCCAGTACTTTGGCCACCTCATGCGAAGAGTTGATTCATTGGAAAAGACTCTGATGCTGGGAGGGATTGGGGGCAGGAGGAGAAGGGGACGACCCAGGATGAGACGGCTGGATGGCATCACTGATTGGATGGACGTGAGTCTGAGTGAACTCCGGGAGATGGTGATGGACAGGGAGGCCTGGCATGCTGCGATTCATGGGGTCGCAAAGAGTCGGACACGACTGAGTGACTGCACTGAACTGAACTGAACTGTGGTGTTGGAGAAGACTCTTGAGAGTGCCTTGGACTGCAAGGATCAAACCAGCCAATCCTAAAGGAAATCAGTCCTGAATATTCATTGGAAAGACTGATGCTGAAGCTGAAATTCCAGTACTTTGGCCACCTGATGCGAAGAAATGACTCATTGGAAAAGACCCTGATGCTAGGAAAGATTGGAGGCGTGAGAAGAAGGGGACGACAGAGGATGAGATGTTTGAATAGCATCACTGACTCAATGGACATGAGTTTGAGCAAACTCTGGGAGTTGGTAAAGGACAGGGAAGCCTGGTTTGCTGCAGTCCATGGGCTTACAAAGAGTCAGTCAGACACAACTAAGCCACTGATCTGAAGTAACGGTGATTTGATGAGCAAATTTACCCACAGAAATACAACTTATTCAGCCAACTATTAAGAATTTTTGTTTGTTATCTTCTGGAACTAAGTTTGGGACCTGGTTGTACACTGGAATCATCAGGAGAGTTTAAAAAACAACAGCATAAAGAGAAAAAAAATAAAGAAACCCTCCAATGTCACCCCAGAACAAGGAATCAGAATCTTCAGAGGTAGGATTTAGGCAGTAGGACTTTTTAAATCATCCCAGGAGACTCCAGTGTGTAATCTAAATTAGGAATCGTGGCTCCAGACTGAACTTCCCATTACATAGGAAAGTGAGGCACTGAAAGGTCAATGGAGCACCTAAAGACAGAGCTAATTCCTAACAAAGTCAGGACTGGGTTAAAAGCTCAGGTTACCTTTCCATTGTCCTTATATTTATATTATGCTGCCTGTAGCATACTTTGAGGTTAGCTGAAGACCTTTCAAATCCCAGCACTATCTTTAATCTTTACAATGAATTGAAATAGTAATGGCAAAATAAATTGGATTGAAAGATGTAAAATCAGATGTACTACCCTTCCTTTTTGGGATGCCTCCTGAAAATTCGTATTCAACATTTTCTGAGAGAGCTTCATGGGTGCAGTTCAAGCACCCAGGAACTGACCTGCAAAAGCCTATTCTAATTAACAACAGAAAGAACCCTGAGGCAGAGATTGAGCTCAGCTCGGAAACTCCTTCTCACTCTAACGTTTTATGAGTTGTAATTGTGGCTGAACTGTGCTGTCCTCCATGTCTCACACAGTTAAATTTCTTGCACATATTCCCAAGGTGAATAATACACAGATACAAGCAGACACGGAAGCTAGAAGAGGCACTGAAAGCCAGGTCACAGTATCTTTCCTGATGAATGACACCTAAATTGCCCTAATTAGAAACTAATAGTCATGCTGACCTTGTCTCCATCTCCCTTGATCCCCTCATCTAACCACAGAAGACAATCAGCTCTGTGTCCCTTCTTACAAGTTTGCCTTTCTTGACTTCTGCCTTAGTTCAGGGCTTCAACATCTCTTGGCTGGATCTCTAATACAGAACAAGTAAACTTCTCATGGCTGCCTGTGCATGCTCAATCGCTTAGTCGTGTCTGACTCTTCACAACCCCATGGACTGTAGCCCTCCAGGCTCCTCTGTCCATGGAGTTTCCCAGGCAAGAATACTGGAGTGGGTTACCATTTCCTCCTCCAGGGGATCTTCCTGGCCCAGGGATTGAAGCCACGTCTCTCTGCACTGGCAGGCAGATTTTTTTTTACCACTTCTCCACCTGGGAAGCCCCTCTAATGGCTAGACTCATCCTTTCAATCCATTCTCCAGTCATCTCTCTTGAACACAAACCTTAATGTATCACTCTTCTTAACTAACAGAGCTTTGAGGTCTAACTTTCCACCTCTTGCATCCTGCACCACCGTCTCACCCCAACTCTAACCACTCCCAAATCTGCTATTCCCGCTGTCACATGTTGCATTCCTTCTGCCTGGAATGCCAAGTCCACCTGACCAAGCCCCAACATCACTGAAAATTCTACGCAAATACTACTTCTCTTCTACCATTTCTTTCACCCTAAGTGGAGGCAGACCTATCTCTTTCCTGTTTCCCAAGTGCTACACTGCTTTGGGGGCTTCCCAGGTGGCGCTAGTGGCAAAGAACCTGCCTGCCAATGAGGGAGACATAAGAGATGCGGGTTCAATCCCTGGGCCGGGAAGATCCCCTAGAGGAGGGCATGGCAACCCAGTCCAGTATTCTTGTCTGGAGAATCCCATGGACAGAGAAGCCTGTGTCCATAGGATCTATGGTCCCTAGGGTCACAGAGTTTGTCATGGCTGAAGGGACATAGCACACACACTGCTTTTATTGCCCTTTAAAAAATCATGTTGTAATTGTCAGTTCTTGTCTGTCTCCTCAGTAATTTCTTCAATTATCCACTCTTCAAGTATTTATTAAGTACCCTCTGTGTCAGACCATCTTCTACATAATTAGAATATAACAGTGAACAAAACAAAATCCCTGCTTTCATAGTCCTCACAGTCTATTATGGGAAATGGAAAAAAAATGTACTTTATAGAAAGTGTCAGGTAGTGATCAGTGCTATAAAAAAAAAAAAAGCAGGAAACATGGGTGCTATTATAGAAAGACTAGATAAATAAGTTCTTCTGTATCTTGTAATATTTGAACACAAACCTGACACAGTGAAGGAAAAAGTCATGCTGAGAACTAGGAAAGGATATATAGAAGAAAGTGTACAAGCAGAAGGATCTGTAAGTGTGAAGTCCTCTTTGAAGACTCATTCACCTTTTGCTGTCCTATTACTAACCAGAGTCTGGCAAAAGTCCAATAAAAATTGGGAGAATTATTGCTGAGCTCATAGCCTGGTAAGGATATCACTGCAATTCACCTCCCTTTGACTAGAGGAAAAATAAAGTGACAGAGAGGTCTGTATGTCCCTGCTGAGATCATGCTAACAGTGGTCTTTTAAGGGCAGCTCAAATTGCTACTCCGAAACAGTTCCTTCCATGCATATTCTCATAGAACCTAGTTTTTACTTCCTCTGTGGACATATCTCATTTGCTTTATATTGCCAATATTTGTGTGCAAATATTATCTTCCTTCAAATTCCTTGAGAATCCAGATTGTGATCTTAAAAAAAAAATATTCTGTACTTTTACACATCACTTAGCTTGCAGAACTGAATGTCTGGATAAATTCTAACTAGGTTAGGCAAATATTCAGAAAGGCTACATCCTCATCCAAGACATAACTGTAGGGGAGGAGAATACACCTCTCCCTCTATGAAGGCTTATTAGTAGCTGCCACAGTAAGTGTTTTCATAATTATCTTTCATAATGCTGTCTCATGAGTCTTCATAATTTTTCCTGGCTGAGCAGGGAGGTTAGTCAAGTTCTCAAGGGAATTTTTGAAGCCTAATTGGGTGTTTCAACAGGGAGAAGATGCGGGATGGGGACAGGAGGAACCTGGTGTTATTAGTGGGGGTGATCTCTGCAGCCGGTGGGGCCACACCCATGTCATTATCCACTTTTCCTGTCTTCTCAAGGTGCGGCTGCTTCCACCTCTCTTTAGTTTACTCTTTCTCTACCAACTTTCTTTGCTCTCCTCCAAGAGCGGACAAACTCACCAAAAACAAGGGAAGGCAGGGGAACGAATATATAATTCTTTTAGAAGAGAAGAAAAACCTTATCAACAACATCCCTCCCTGGGATACAGGATAAAGTGCTAACAGTTAAGAAAACATACTGAATATCCTGCCCTTAGCTGCAAGTCTGCGGCAATGACTCGCGTTTGAGCCCATCACACCATCGGCATTAAACTGACCATCAGTAAGAGCATCAATTCCCTTCTAACTCACCGCAAACAGTCCTAAGAAGTGTAGACTAGGTAAACTGTGGAAACTACGATTTTTTAAGAGTGTGAAGGGATTAGGAGANGTGGACTAATGCAAAGATAACCTTGGGCCTCTTTGGCTCTGCGAAAAACAGAATGTGATTCAGAAAGAAATTAATGGAATAAAATAGTGTAGGGTTCCAACCCTTCCAACCCTACACAGGCACTTAAATGATTGAGCCAGTTGGTCACAGCAGTGATATTTGTGTTTTAATTTCTTTGTTCTTTTTAGAATGCTGCTGTTGATACCATTTTATCCTCCAACACGTTTGAAGTGAGGCTACTTAAATGGTTTCAATTAAATGGCTTGCCTAGGGGCCACAGAGCAAGATAGAGACAAAAACTAGGATTTCAACCCAGGCACAATAGATCAAAGCGTGTAGATCACACGTTAATCCTACCCCCCAAATAAATTTTTATGGTAATTCTGAATAGGATATGAAATCCCCCTTTCCTTTCTATCTTGAAACTATTTTATTTGCCAGTTTAATTTATTGAACTGTTCTGAGGCAAAAAAAAAATAAAAAATCCAGTTGCTGCAGTACAGTAAGGCTCACTTTATGACCAACTGCTATGACAAATAATGAAGTACTTTACGAAAATGAGTTTATCTTACAGATGAGATCTTGATCAGTTGATATATAAAAAATAGCAAGATTCTGTACCTTACAACCACTTTAAAAAGTCTATTCATTAAAATTTTAACTCTGAAAATTAAAAAAAAGTGGTTTAGATGGGAGCCTTACATTACCTGACTTTGAGGTGAAAGAAAACTAAATTTAAATTTACATTAAATGTGCTTTTAATTACTATATTTCTTTGAAATTAATACTTTCAGAAGTAGGATTTCCATGCAATTTATGGGTATACAGACTAAATTAACTCAGACCCTGCCCCCAAAAGAAGAAAAGTTTTGCATCAGTATTTAAAGTATGTGGAAGTTGTTTAAAAGAATAGGTGACTTTTGATTTATTTACTTTGGCTCCTGTGTCAGGAAATCAATGATGAAAGAATGATAAGAAATATTGTTTTATAGATGAAGAGTCCACACAGGCTTGAATATTATGCCTGAAATCACATAGCCTGTTAGGGAAAGAGCCTGGACTAGAAGTCAGATTTCTTAAATCCCAGTCAATGCTAGAATTACAGGCTTTGGGAGTTGCAGGGGACATGCAGCCTACCTGAGTGGTGCTTTAAGCCTTTGAAAGTGTGAAAAGAAAGCTTAATATTTACTAAACACTTGGAAGGTGATACTACTGTGTTAAATTAAAAGTTGTTTTTCATTAGGAGCTGGATGTCTCACCCTCTCAAGTAGAAACCAATATCCTCTTCTCTCAGGAATATTAATTTCCTGTCTCTTCTGAATGGTGTGGCCTGCTAACTTAGTATTATCATAATCCAGATGCCTGGAAGGAGATATAAACTATTTATATAAAAAATCATATACAAAAAAATTCATATACAGTTACACACACATGTGAACAGCACATATCTAACAGCATAGTCTTCATTGTTCCAGTTAGAAAATAAGGAGGCTGGATTCACTAGCTCACTACGTTTCATTTAGTGTATCGGTGATCACCTGTCATGGAGAAGCATGAGTCTGTGCAGTGTATCACCAACCCAAAAGCTGACTTGCATATGAGGGATGAGGAGGACAAGGTGAGGTCATCACCCACTGCATCATTTTCGATGAAAAAAGCTACTCACCCTACTGATAGTGAAACCTACTGATAGTGAAACCATATCTTCCTATAAGAAGACAGCAATAAACCCTAGATAGATACAGCACGTTCTTCTTGAATGGGCACACATCATTCTGTCTGTTTTTCACAAGAGGCAGGCATTTTGGCTCTTGTTATACACGTTTAAATGATTTTCCCAGAGTCATCAAAAGAGTACAAGAGTTGTTTTAGGTAGACTTAGATCGTTTGGGGAGATTAAAAACGAAGATTCCAGAGAAGCAGCAGGTGGAATAAACACATTTAATTTGACTCCCTCTCAAAATCTCACTAAGATTGCAGCCAATGGACCGTGGTTTGTCTGTTTTATGTATAAATCCACATTGACTGAGGTTCTGTTTTGCATTGTTGTTGTTTAGTTGCAGTCATGTCCAACTCTTTGCGACCCCACGGACTGTAGCCCGCCAGGCTCCTCTGTCTGTGGGATTTCCCAGGCAGGAATACTGCAGCACGTTGCCATTTCCTTCAACAGGGGATCTTGCCAATCCTGTGGTGCCTGAGTTAGCAGTTTCATCCTATGCCAGCAAAAGAAAATTGAGAGCTAGTCCACTTTGTTCTGCAGGAGATTAATAGGCTCAAGAATTAGCAGTAGCCAGTACCTTAGCAGGGGCAAAAGGAAGAAAACTAAAATAAGTAAAATTGATGGAAAGCCACTTAAGAAGCTGTTAGAACTCCGGAATTATTCTCCCTAAGTGAATGCGCCTCTCCGCAGAGTTATTTGGTTCTCTGGGGAGAATGAAGCAAAGAGTTTCTTGATTGAGGGATGCTGAGTACTAATGAGCTCAAGGCTTCAGATGGAAAAGAGAAGGGATAAGTGTATGTGAATGTATATAAAAATACAGAAAAATAATAGATAGATAATAATATATGTTCTTTACTAGTTTCCCAGAAGAATGAGAGCCAAGCCTTTAGCCTCCATACCTCCAGGTAGGAGCTTGGAAGAATCTTGTCTGGAAATCTGCCCAGCCCTGGGGTAAAGATTAAGATGCTGTTCAGTTCAGTTTAGTTCAGTCGCTCAGTTGTGTTCGACTCTTTGCCACCCCATGAATCACAGCACGCCAGGCCTCCCTGTCCATCACCATCTCCCGGAGTTCACTCAGACTCACGCCCATCGAGTCAGTGATGCCATCCAGCCATCTCATCCTGGGTCGTCCCCTTCTCCTCCTGCCCCCAATCCCTCCCAGCATCAGAGTCTTTTCCAATGAGTCAACTCTTCGCATGAGGTGGCCAGAGTACTGGAGTTTCCGCTTTAGCATCATTCCTTCCAAAGAAATCCCAGGATTGATCTCCTTCAGAATGGACTGGTTGGATCTCCTTGCAGTCCAAGGGACTCTCAAGAGTCTTCTCCAACACCACAGTTCAAACGCCTCAATTCTTCGGCGCTCAGCCTTCTTCACAGTCCAACTCTCACATCCATACATGACTACTGGAAAAACCATAGCCTTAACTAGACAGACCTTAGTCAGCAAAGTAATATCTTTGCTTTTGAATATGCTGTCTAGGTTGGTCATAACTTTTCTTCCAAGGAGTAAGCGTCTTAATTTCATGGCTGCAGTCACCATCTGCAGTGATTTTGAAGCCCCAAAAAATAAAGTCTGACACTGTTTCCACTGTTTCCCTGTCTATTTCCCATGAAGTGATGGGACTGGATGCCATGATCTTTGTTTTCTGAATGTTGAGCTTTAAGCCAACTTTTTTGCTCTCCTTTTTCACTTTCATCAAGAGGCTTTTTAGTTCCTCTTCACTTTCTGCCATAAGGGTCTTGTTATCTGCATGTCTGAGGTTATTGATATTTCTCCCGGGAATCTTGATTCCAGATGCTGACTCCTAGGTAATTCTTGGCTTGAACTTTCTACAATGAAGTCTGCATCACCAGGTGTCATGCATGTGCTTCAAACAGCTTTTTCACTATCCTCCAACTCTTAAACAGGTAAACAAAGCATTATGAAAAAGAATCTGAGAAAATCCTCTCACATGAAGTAAAATAGTAAAAGAACATAAAGCGACTTGAGAAGAGAGGACAATCATTAATATCATCAGGGGATAACAGAAACTATTGCATTCAAGATATCTGAGAGACAATAGGATGCCCTAAAAATAAGCAACAGGCAGAACCATATTCACACTCCTAAAAGAAGCCTTGGAATTTAAAACGTCAGAAATTATTTAGTGCAAGGTCTGGAAGATGAAGTTGAAAACTTAGAAAAGGAGCAGATAGGCAAAATGAAAAACTAGGAGAAAACTAGTAAAGAACCAGTGTGAAAAATCTGACATTAGAATAATAAGAGCACAGATAGAGCAAATAGAGAAAGTAGAGAAAAAGAATAGTAGAGAAAATATCCCGTGATTAAGGGATATACATTTCCAGATTGAAAGAGCCCATAGATGAAAACATATTCAACCCATGGCACATTAATATAAAATTTCAGAATGCTGGGATCAAAGAAGAGTCTACACACTTCCAAATTTAAACAAAAAAGGTCATCTATACCAATCATAATGGCTTTAGAGCTAGAAAAGAAGAGCTGTGACTTATCTGAATAAAACCAATTTCCAACTTAGAATTCTGACATCCATTCCAGTATCAGTCAAGCTTTCAAAAAATTATTTCGCACATGCTGTTACTTAGGAAGCTACTAAGATACATCTTACAGTTCCTGGTGGCTCAGAGAGTAAAGAGTCTGCCTGCAATGTGGGAGACCCAAGTTCAGTCCCTGAGTTGGGAAGATTCCCTGGAGAAGGAAATGGCAAGCCACTCCAGTATTATTGCCTGGAAAATCCCATGGATGCAGGAGCCTGGGGGGCTACAGTCCATAGGGCTGCAAAGAGTCAGATACGACTGAGAAACTTCACTTTTTAAGATATATCTTTATCCTATTTACTCCCTTCAAAATAAGGGAATAAACCAAGAGGAAGATATGAAATATAGGAAATAGAAGATCTAATTCAAGACAAAGTTGAAGCCTCAGGATGATGGCAAAGGATGACACTGACAATGACAGAACCTCAAGCGTAGAGGATTCCAGATCTAAGCAGTTGAATCATCATTCTTTTGAGGGATGGGAGGATGAGTAATGTATACATGTGTCGTGATGGTGGTAGACAGGAGTAAAAAGAGCTACTAAAAATCCTTATGTTTCATATTGGAAGTCAGTGGATAACATCTAAAAAAACAAGAAATGATAATACATGAATGAAATCAGTAGAGTATGAGATATAAACATTATTTACAGATGCTTATACCTAGTGCTGCTGCTAAGTCGCTTCAGTCGTGTCCGACTCTGTGCGACCCCATAGATGGCAGCCCACCAGGCTCACCCATCCCTGGGATTCTCCAGGCAAGAATACTGGAGTGGGTTGCCATTTCCTTCTCCAATGCATGAAAGTGAAAAGTGAAAGTGAAGTCACTCAGTCGTGTCCCCATGACTCTTTGCAACCCCACGGACTGCAGCCTACCAGGCTCCTCCATCCATGGGATTTTCCAGGCAAGAGTACTGGAGTGGGTTGCCACTGCCTTCTCCGTATTATACCTTGTAGTCATCTGTAAATAATACTTTGGCTCCAATACTTTGAGCACCTGATGCAAAGAGCCGATTCATGGGAAAAGACCCTGATGCTGGGAAAGATTGAAGGCAGGAGGAGAAGGGGATGACAGAGGACGAGATGGTTGGATGCATCACTGACTCAGTGGACATGAATTTGAGCAAACTCGGAGAAAGAGAAGGACAGAGAAGCTTGGCGTGCTGCAGTCCATGGAGTCGCAGTTGGATACGACTGAGAGATTGAACAACAAACAACAAGATATCTAGTAGAGGCAACTACCAGAAGAAGTTGCTAAAATTGTTAACAGTGGTTGCCTGTTGGGAGCAGGATTAGAGATAGAGCCAGAATGGGGCAAAGAATGTTTTCTTGCATTTTAAGCCCTCCTGAAATGTTTTATTAGAAATATGTAATTTAGTTCTTTAATTAAAAGTGAAATGAAAATTAAAAATGGGGAATGCCAAGATGGGAAAGGATCTTTGAGAAGCCAAGAAAAGTCTAGTGTGGTTGGAATGTGGTGACAACTGGGTTAGGGTGAAGGCTTGGAATGATAGTATGTGATATATATATATATTTACATAAATTTATATATGATATTTATACATTTCATAGACAATTTTGGTTCTTGTAAAAGAGGTCTTGATGAAATTATATGTGTTAGCATTATAAGCATAGGCGAGGTATTTATAAAGCCATATGGTAATGGCAGACCTAATATTAATAATATTCCATCACTGTGGCCTTATCAATTGTTTACAGTTGGCGTCCATTTTGATAGGTGGCTGCTTATGTCTTATCTACTGCTAAGTATTTTGAATGTCACCTGGCCTTGAATATCAAAAATCCATAAAACTCTATCCCTCCATTGGTAATTCTCCACAGCTTCATTTTTAGCATCAAACTTCCCTCCTTCTTCTTCTTTCTGTAAATTTATTAAACAGTCTGTCTGCAACAGTTCTATTATTAAATCAACTTAGCTATGATATCCTTTACCTTACTTAGCAATCATACAGGAAATGGCAGTGGTTTTGATCCCCAGAAGCACCTTAAATCTGAAACAATTATCCTGTGAAGGAGTCTGGCCCCTTATGACTGGAATGTGGGGAAATTTAAGAGTACCTAATTCCATCTTACTGTATTAATAATTACTGGGATTCGAGACAAGACCAGAGCAACCTCTGTTCCCACCCAGGCCCCCCTGACCTGTTTGTGCCATTATAGTTTTCTTTTTCTGAAAACTTAATATAAAACATAATCACATGCAATCTTTTGTGTTTTCTTTCATTTGGCATGCTGTTTTTGGAGATTCATCCATGTTGTTTTATCTATGAATAGTTCCTTTCTGTTGCTGAGAAACTACTCACTTAGCAATATAACACATTTTAGATATTCACCTGTTGAAGGAAATTTGAACTTTCTAGCTTGGAATTGTTACGAATAATGCAGCATGAAAGTTTACATGTAAGTTTTTATGTTGATGCATGCTTTTATTTCCTAGGTAGATAGCTAGAAATGAATTTCTGGGTTGTGTGGTGAATGTGGCATACCACACACACACGCGTGGTAAATGTATGTTAAATTTTTAAGAAGGTGCCAAACTGTTTTCCAAAGTGCTATGCCATGTTACATTCCCAAGTGCAGTGCATACGTGGCAGTTTCTCCACATCACTGTCAGCACTTGATTTTGTCAGTCCTTTTCATTTTAGGCATTCTGGTGAGTATGTAGTGGTATTTCATTGAGGTTTTAATTTGCAGTTGGGCTTCCCAGGTGGCTCAGAGGTTAAAAGCGTCTGCCTCCAATGCGGGAGACCCGGGTTCGATCCCTGGGTCAGGGAGATCCCCTGGAGAAGGAAATGGTAACCCACTCCAGTATTCTTGCTTGGAGAATCCCATGGACAGAAAAGCCTGGTAGGCTACAGTCCACAGGGTTGCAAAGAGTCGGACACGACCGAACGACTTCACTTTCACTTCAGTGACTGATTATGTTGAGCATCTTTTCAGGCACTTATTTGCTATTCACATATCTTCTTTGTCGAAAGATCTTGTCAAAATCTTTTCTCTTTTTTAAAAATTGAAATTTTGTTTTCTCCTAATTGAGCTGTAAGGGTTCTTTATATATTCTTAATTCAAGTCCTTTATCAGATATAGATTTTGCAAGTGTTTACTCCCAGTGTATGTCCTGTCTTCATTTTCTTAATAGTATCCTCTTTTTCTTAAGTGAACAAATTTTTTTGTCTTTATTTTTTTGGTTGCACTAGGCCTTCATAGCTGTGCATGAGCTTTCTCTACTTGCAGTGAGCAAGGGCTACTCTCTGTTGTGGTGCACAGGCTTCTCATTGTGCTGACTTGTTGTGGAGCACAAGCCTGTGTAGATGAGCAAACTTCAGTAGTTGCAGTCTATGGCTCCAGACTTTGGGCCCTGAAGCAGTTTTGGTGCACGGGCTTAGTTGCTGTGCAAACTGACATCTTCCCAGACCAGGAGTCGTATTACTCAGATGGTCGACAATCCGCCTGCAATACAGGAGACCCAGGTTCAATCCCTGGGTTGAGAAGATCCCCTGTAGAAGGGAAAGGCTACCTATTCCAGTATTCTTGCCTGGAGAATCCCATGGACAGAGGAGGCTGGCAGGCTATAGTCCATGGGATCACAAAGAGCTGGATAGACTGAGCTACTAACACTTCTCTTCCCTGCCTTGGCAGGCAGATTCTTATCCATTGCACAACCAGGGAAGTCCTTAATGGTATCTTTTTAGGCAACAAAGTTTTTAACTTGGATGAAGTCCAATTAATCATTTTTCCTTATGTTTTATGCTTTTCATGTTATTCTAAGATCTCTATGACAAGCCCAAAATCACAAAGATTTTCTTCTTCTTTTTTTTTTGGAAGCTCTCACATTTAGGATTATGATCCATTTTCAGTTAATTTTTGTTACTGTTGTGAAAGGTTCAGTTCAGTTGCTCAGTCATGTCCAACTCTGTGACACCGTGGACTGCAGCACGCCAGGCTTCCCTGTCTATCACCAACTCCTAGAGCTTACTGAAACTCATGTCCACTGAGTAGGTGATGCCATCCAACCATCTCATTCTCTGTCATCCCCTTCTCCTCCCGCCTTCCATCTTTCCTAGCATCAGGGTCTTTTCCAGTGAATCAGTTCTTTGCATCAGGTGGCCAAAGTATTGGAGTTTCAGCTTCAACATCAGTCCTTCCAATGAATATTCAGAACTGATTTTCTTTAGGATGGACTGGTTGGATCTCCTTGCAGTCCAAGGGACTCTCAAGAGACTTCTCCAGCACCACAAGATAATCAAGACCATCCCCAAGAAACATAAATGCGTAAAGGCAAAATGGTCATCTGAGAAGGCCTTACAAATAGCTGAGAAAAGAATCGAAGCGAAAGGCAAAGGAGAAAAGGATAGACCCATTTGAATGTAGAGTTCCAAAGAATAGCAAGGAGAGATAAGAAAGCCTTCCTCAGTGATCAATGCACAGAACAGAGGAAAATAATACAATGGGAAAGACTAGAGATCTCATCAAGAAAATTATAGATACCAAAGGAACACTTCATGCCAAGATTGTGAAAGGTTGTGAGGTGCTTTATTGTTTATTTGCATATAGATTTCCAAAGTAGTCCAGGCCAATTAGTTGAAGAGACTGTCCTTTTACCCAGTGGATTATCTTTGTTGATACTTTTGTCAAAAATCCACTGACCATATATGTGAATGTTTTCTTCTGGACTCTAGTCTCTTTCATCGATTATGTCTGTCGTATAGCCAGCACAACACTCTCCTGATTATTTAAACTTCATTCTAATTCTTGAAATTAGATTGTTTAAGTCTTCCAGCTTTGGCTATTCCAGGTCATTTGCATTTCATATAAATTTTAGAGCCAGATTTTGTCTCTATAAAAAAACATGTCAAGGTTTTGGTTGAGATTCTTGAATCTATAGATCTACACTAACCATTACAGTAGTCACTAGCCACATGTAGCCCAGTTCAGTTCAGTCGCTCAGTCAGGTCCGACTCTTTGCGACCCCATGGACTGCAGCATGCCAGGCTTCCCTGTCCATCACCAACTCCCGGAGCTTACTTAAACTCATGTTCATTGAGTCAGTGATGCCATCCAACCATCTTATCCTCTGTCATCCCCTTCACCTCCCTTCAGTCTTTTTCAGCATCAGGGTCTTTTCCAATGAGTCGTTCTTGGCACCAGGTGACCAAAGTATTGGAGTTTCAGCTTCACATTAGTCCTTCCAATGAACACCCAGGACTGATCTCCTTTAGGATGGACTGGTTGGATCTCCTTGCAGTCCAAGGAACTCTCAAGAATCTTCTCCAACACCACGTTCAAAAGCATCAATTCTTTGGCACTCAGCTTTCTTTAGTCCAACTCTCATGTCCATACATGACTACTAGAAAAACCATAGCTTTGACTAGACAGATCTTTGTTGGCAAAGTAATGTCTCGGCTTTTTAATGTGCTGTCTAGGTTGGTCATAGCTTTTCTTCCAAGGAGCAAGCATCTTTTAGTTTCATGGCTGCAGTGACCATCTGTAGTGATTTTAGAGCACCCTCCCCCCCAAATAAAGGAAGCCACTGTTTCCACTGTTCCCCATCTATTTGCCATGACATGATGGGACCAGATCTTAGTTTTCTGAATGTTGAGCTTTAAGCCAACCTTTTCACTCTCCTCTTTCACTTTCATCAAGAAGCTTTTTAGTTCCCCTTCACTTTCTGCCAAAAGGGTGGTGTCATCTGCGCATCTAGGTTATTGATATTTCTCTCTGAAATCTTGATTCCAGCTTGTGCTTCATTCAACCCAGCATTCTGCATGATGTGCTCTGCATATAAGTTAAATAAGCAGGGTGACAATATACCGCCTTGACGTACTCCTTTCCCAACTTGGAACCAGTCTGTTGTTCCATGTCTGGTTCTAATAGTTGCTTCCTGACCTGCATACAGCTTTCCCAGGAGGCAGGTAAGGTGGTCCGTTATACCCATCTCTTTCAGAATTTTCCACAGTTTGTTGTGATCCACACAGTCAAAGGCTTTGGCATAGTCAGTAAAGCAAGAGTAGATGTTTTTCTGGAACTCTGTTGCTTTTTCAATGATCCAACGAGTGTTGGCAATTTGATCTCTGGTTCCCCTGCCTTTTCTAAATCCAGCTTGAACATCTGGAAGTTCTTGATTCACATATTGTTGAAGCCTTACTTGGAGAATTTTGAGCATTGTTTTGCTAGTGTCTGAGATGAGTGCAATCACGCAGTAGTTTGAGCATTCTTTGGCATTGCCTTTCTTTGGGATTGGAATGAAAGCTGATCTTTTCCAGTCCTGTGCCCACTGCTGAGTTTCCCAAATTT
>SJYQ01000681.1:820894-834273 GCA_006410935.1 Redunca redunca
GCCATTAGAATAGGAAAGATCTTTTCTATTTAGAAACACAAGATAAAACTATATTAGAATTTAAAATGTCTTATAACTCAGATGTCATAATGAAAGTTAAAAAGAGAAATTTTAAAATATTCATTAACGTGTAACAGAAAAAAATTTAAGGCAAATATAAAGAATGACTGCAAGTCAACGAGAAAAAGATAAACTAACATATGGCAGGAAAGACCTTTCTCTACCCTCTTAGATTCTGAGGCTGGGCCTGAGAATTAAACATACAAGAGAGAGAAATAGGGCAAAGCATATAAATTCTATTTGATGTTGATATTTTTATATGTACATGGAGGTCCTTATATATAATTAAAAACCCAGAGGAGTGGATAGGCTTGAGGGCATATATACCATTTTAAGGAAGAATGACAGTCTCTAGGTCCACCCACATCTCTACAAATGACCCAGTTTTGTCCCTTTTTATGGCTGAGTAGCATTCCATGTGTGTACGTACCACATCGTCTTTATCCATTCCTCTGCTGACAGACATTTAGGTTGTCTCCGTGCCCTGGCTATTGTAAATAGTGCTGCAATGAACACTGGGGTGCATGTGTCTTTTTAAATTGGTTTTCTCTTGAGTGTATGCCCAGTAGTGGGATTGCTGGGTCATGTGGTAGTTCTATTTTAGTTTTTTAAGGAACCTCCATACTGTTCTCCATGGTGGCTGTACCAATTTACATTCCCCCTAAAAAGGCTTAGAAATTGATAGTAGCAGGTACCTCTAGGACTATGAGTGAAAACCTTTTTGCTTCAATTTTAGTTTGCGACTAACCATCAAGTTCTCCCTAATTCTATACTACTAAGCACTTTCTTCTCCCCCATGACAAGGAAGATTGGAGGCTAATTTAGATTTATCATGAAATTAAGTAATCTTTAGCTTCATGGTGTAGTACTGGTATGGGTCCCTTCAAAGGCCCTGGGAGGGGCTCAAGAAATGAGTTCAAATGGCCATTTTTCCATTTGTTTTAATTTGTAAAACTAAGCTATTTTTTATTCTGTTTCAAAGCCTCCAAATTTCATAATTTTCAGGTCCTGAAAAATGGATCTGCTCCTGGCTAGATGATTATTGTGTGAGGAGGATAAAATAGGATCTCTACTCGAAATAAACTAGACATTGTTAAGTCAGGGTCCTATACTAAAAAAAAAAAAAAAAAAAGAGGGATTTAGCAAAGCTCTGCATACAGTGAAGTTTGTTTACTAGAAGTTTACATTCCCAGACTTCTCTAACCTAGCTTAAAGAATGCTGGCAATCAAGATTATATTTTCTAGGAGTAGATTTTTAAGGCCTTAAAAATTTGACTCCCCAAAGAAAAGACCTAATGATCCTGAATCTGGAGTCCCCAAAGAAAGGTTCCTGGGAGATTACCCTGCAATGCAGTGCACAATTACTAAGTCTCCCTCCTTAGCCCTTTCCTACATGGAATAGTAGTCTTTTACTTGAATTTAAATATAATACATACATCAAGAGCCAGCATGTTATGGAAAACTAAAAGAATAAATGGAAATAAATGAAAAAAAAAACCCACTTAAAGCAGTAAGAGAATTTAACAAAGTAGCAGCATATAAAATTAACATAAAAAATATATGGTCTTCACCAAAGAAGATATACAGATGGTAAATAAGCATATGAAAAGATGTTCCATATCATATGTCATCAGGGAAATGAAGACAAAAATAAAATATCACTACAGACCTATTAGAGTGGCCAAAGTCCAGGATACTGACAACACCAGATGGTAATGAGAATGTGGAACAACAGGGACTCATTCATTACTGGTGAAAACACAAAATGATACAGCACACTTTGGAAGAATGTTGGCACGTTCTTACAAGATATAGTCTTATTAAACGATCTAATTGTGCTCTGCCATATTTACCCAACTGAATTAAAGACTTACGACCACACAAAATCTGCACATGTTTGTTTATAGCAGCTTTATTCATAATTGCCAAACCTTGGGAGCAAACACGATGTCCTTCTGTAGGTGGTAAACTGTGGTACATCTAGACAATGGCATATTATCCAGTGCTAAAAAAAAGAAATGAGCTTTCAAGGAATGGCCATGTCAGATTAGGTAGACCCTGAGCCCCCTTCCCATGGGCACACCAAAATTGCAGCTAGATTATCTAAAGAGCAACTGTTGATGAGAAGGACCAGTAGACTGGCATAAATGATCTTCTACAACTAAATATGTAAAGAAGGAGCCACAATGAGAGAGGTAAGAGGGGCAGATATGTGGTATAATTAATACCTATGCCCACCAGTGGGCAGTTCTATAACAGGAGAATAATTACAATTGCAGAATAAAGAATAAGGAGTCTGAGCCCTACACTGGACTCCTCAGCCCAGGGCTCTTGCACCAGGAAGATAAGCCCTCAGAATGTTGGGCTTTGAAGGGCAGGATGGCTCATTTTTGGGAGACCCAGAGGGCTATAGGAAATAGACTCTACTCCTAGAGAGTACATACAAGATTTCACACGCTTCAGGACCCAAAGCAGAAACAGTCATTTGAAAAGGAACCTGACTCAGACCTACATGCCGATCTTGGAGAGCCTCCTGGGGAGGTGGGAGTCTATCGGAGATCATGTTGGAACAGACCCTGACTGCAGCTGTTTTGGGGCACTCATTCTACCATGATCACATACTTGTTGGCAAGAAGAACTTAGTAAATGTTATAGAACATTCCACCCAAAAGCAGCAGCACGGATTCTTTTCAAGTGTACATGGAACATGCTCCAGGATAGATTATCTGCCAGGCCTACAAAACAAGTCAGAGTAAATTTAAGAAAATTGAAATGTCAAGCACCCTTTTCCAACCACAATTTTGTGAGACTAGAAATCAGCTATAAGAAAAAGAAACTGCAAAAAAAAAAAAAATACACATGTGGAGACTAAATAATATGCCACTAAACAACCAACGGATTACTGAGGAAATCAAACAATACCTGGAGACAAATGAAAAAGCAGTTCCAAGAGGGAAGTTTATGGCCATGCAAACCTACCTTCAGTTCAGTTCAGTTCATTTCAGTTGCTCAGTCGTGTTCGACTCTTTGCGACCCCATGAATTGCAGCACGCCAGGCCTCCCTGTCCATCACCAACTCCCGGAGTTCACTCAGACTCACATCCATCGAGTCAGTGATGCCATCCAGCCATCTCATCCTCGGTCGTCCCCTTCTCCTCCTGCCCCCAATCCCTCCCAGCATCAGAGTCTTTTCCAGTGAGTCAACTCTTCGCATGAGGTGGCCAGAGTACTGGAGTTTCAGCTTTAGCATCATTCCTTTTGAAGAAATCCCAGGGCTGATCTTCAGAATGGACTGGTTGGATCTCCTTGCAGTCCAAGGGACTCTCAAGAGTCTTCTCCAACACCACAGTTCAAAAGCATCAATTCTTCGGCACTCAGCCTTCTTCACAGTCCAACTCTCACATCCATACATGACCACTGGAAAAACCATAGCCTTGACTAGATGGACCTTAGTCGGCAAAGTAATGTTTCTGCTTTTGAATATGCTATCTAGGTTGGTCATAACTTTTCTTCCAAAGAGTAAGCGTCTTTTAATTTCATGGCTGCAGTCACAGAAAACAGGAAAAATCTCAAATGACCTAACATTATACCTAAAGGAACTAAAAGAAGGAGAATAAACAAAATTCAAAGCTATTAGATGGAAATAAATCATAAAGGACACAGCAGAAATAAATGAAATAAAGACTAAAAAAATAGGACAGATCAAACAAAGATCTAATTTTTTGAAAACGTAAACAAAATTGGTCAATATTCAGTTAGACTCATCCAAAAGAAAAGAGAGAGGGCCCGAATCAATAAAATCACAAATGAAGAAAGAGAAGTTATATAAGTGATAGTATAGAAACATAAAGGATCATGAGAGAGAGCTATGAACAGCTATACAGCAACAAAATGTAAAACCTAGAAGAAATGTACAATCTCCCCATACTGAACCAAGAAAAAAGAGAAAATACGAACAGACCCACTATCAGCAATGAAATTGAGTCAGTGACAAAAAGCTCCCCAAAAACAAAAGTCCAGAACCAGATGGCATAACAGTGAATTCTACCACACATTTAGAGAAAAGTAAACATTTTTCCTTCACAAATGAAAGCGCAAGAAAGTCTCAAGAAAGTGCAGAGAAAGAAACACTTCTGAACTCAATCTACAAGGCCAGCATCACCCTACTATCAAAACCAGATAGACAAATTTTTCAATGTTGTTTATATAGCAAACAGCTTTGGAAAATGACATGATATCTCCTCTACAGCAAAGGGAAATTCTTCTTACTAGCTAGTATGGAAACTTTGGATCCTTAAGCTAACAGTTTCTTTCCTGTGAAACAATTCACTGTGTGTACAGATGTTACCTGGCTCTTTTCACAGCTGGTGCTTAGGGAACCAGTGTAAAATTATAATATTGTAGCTACTGCCATTGCAGTGAGCAATGAAATCTTTTGTCTCTGATTCAGAAGTTTCATTTCTTCTGCCAGCATACATAAATTGGTAACAGGCTAACCTGTCAGCTTGCGAATGTGGCAAAATTTCATACCCTTCCTAGTTTTTGACAAGCAACGCTCCATATCATAAAGACGTCTGTACTAGCTATTTACAAATTTAATGTCATCCTAATATATGTTAATACCAAAACAACTCAAAATTAAAGAAATGGAAAGTTGGTGCCTATGGAGTCCTTTTAGGAAAGCTGGACTGTCCCTGACTTACAGGGTCACTGACACACGCTGAATGTCTGAATCCCCACCCTGAAATTCATGTCAAAATCAGATGTGCTGGTATTTGGAAGTAGTGCCTTTGGGAGATGATTAGATCATGAGCAGCATGCATGAATGGAGTTAGTGCCCTATAAAAGAGGTTTCAGAGAGTTCCCTTTCCCTTCTGCCACGTAAGGAAACAATGAAAAGGTAACCATCTATGAATAAGGAAGCAGACCTTCACCAGAAATGGAATCTGCCTTGATCTTGTACTTCCGACTCTTCAGAACTGTAACCAATAAATTTCTGTTGTCTGTAAGCCACCTAATCTATGGTATTTTTGCTACAGAAGGTTAAAGGGGCCAAGACAGTTCCAGACTGACAAGTGGTAAGGAAACTTTCTTTCCTGGCAATCCAAGAATATTCCAATATTTTGGAGACTTCAAGAATGAGGAATTTCCCCAAATTTATAGTACTGTCTATAAAACTTGGCTCAGAGGGTTGCTTGGGTGTGATAGCCTAACCTTGGAAGTCAAGGGCAATGCATAAAATTCTTATCTAGAGATGCACATAAATTTTTTTCTGGCGGAAGGACAATAGGGACCCTCTCAGTCCCCAAAGCAAGCTTTTGGTCCCTCTGCAAATTTGTTTCATATTTCTGATTTATAAATATCTCCATTCTCTAACTTTGCCTTTGAATCAGTTGTGACATTTTCCTGGTTCTCTCATTAAGAACAAGTTAAATAGAATCTTCGGTTGTTGTTCAGTCACTATGTCATGTCTGACTCTTTGCAACTGGAGATCCAACCAGTCCATCCTAAAGGAAATCAGTCCTGAATATTCATTGGAAGGGCTGATGGTGAAGCTGAAGTTCCAATACTTTGGCTGCCTCATATGAAGAGCTGACTTATTGGAAAAGATCTTGTTGCTGGGAAGGATTGAAGGCAGGTGGAAAAGCAGGGAACAGAAGATGAGATGGTTGGATGGCATCAGCAACTCAATGGACATGAGTTTGAGGAAACTCTGGGAGATAGTGAAGGACAGGGAAGCCTGGCATGCTGCAGTCCATGGGGTCACAAAGTGCTGGACATGACTTAGCGACTGAACAAAAACAGCGATCTTCAGCTGCAGAAAATATAAGTAATCTGATTTCCATGTTGATCATCCGGTGATGTCCATGTGTAGTCTTCTCTTACATTGTTGGAAGAGGATGTTTGCTATGCCCAATGTGTTCTCTTGACAAAACTCTTAGCCCTTCCCCTGCTTCATTTTGTACTCCAAGGCCAAACTTGCCTGTTACTCCTTGACTTCCTACTTTTGCATTCCATCCCCTATAATGAAAAGGACATCGTTTTTTGGTGTTAGTTCTAGAGGGTCTTGTGGTCTTCATAGAACTGTTCGACTTCAGCTGCTTCAGAGTTCGTAGTTGGGGCATAGACTTGGATTACTGTGATATTGAGTGATTTGCCTTGGAAATGAACTGAAATTATTCTGTCATTTTGAGATTGCACCCAGGTACAGCATTTTGGACTCTTTTGTTGACTATGAGGGCTACTCCATTTCTTCTAAGGGATTCTTGCTTGCAGTAATAGATAAAATGGTCATCTGAATAAAATTCACCCCTTCCTGTCCATTTTAGTTCATTGATTCCTAAAATATCAATGTTCATTCTTGCCATCTCCTTCTTGATCACCCCCAATTTACCTTGATTCATGGATCTCACATTCCAGGTTCCTATGCAATATTGTTCTTTACAGCATGGGACTTCACTTTCACCAGACACATCCACAATTGAGTATTGTTTCTGCTTTGGCCCAGCCTCTTCATTCTTTCTGGAGCTATTTTTCCACTTTCCCCCAGTAGTATATTGGACATCTACTGACCTGGAAGGGGGCTCATCTTTCTGTGTCATATATTTTTGCCTTTTCATACTGTTCATGGGGTTCTCAAGGCAGGAATACTGGAGTGGTTTTGCTGTTCCCTTCTCCAATGGACCACCTTTTTCAGAAGCCTCCACCACAAAGAGATAAGTGAAATAGGATTAATACCCAAACCAGTTTGGTTCCAGAGTCCACATTCTTAACCACAACTTTATATTCCCTAGACATGGAGAAGACTGGCACCTCAGAGACAGAGATTTCTCAAGATAAATCTATAAGTTAGCTTCTCATTTTGATTTAGCTTCCATTGGAGCTTGAAGATTAGCGAAAAAGTGCTAGGTTAACACCAATATTTCCGGTGTGAGAAAGTTAGAGTTACAGACTTGGCATCCTTGTACTATCCCACCTGACAGTAAGTATTTTATGAATTTAATCTTATGTGATCATGGCTCTGGGCTGTGGTAAAAGCAAGACAAGAGGACAAAAATGGAGCTGCTTATTCTAAGCCCCATATCACCAAACCAAGACAATTTAATTACAGTTTCAGCACTACCAGAAATGGAATGTTTGGTCAATCAGGAATTACTTGTTCACCACTAGTTAGGTAAACCACCTGGTAGATCCCACCACCACCCCCTAAAAAAATTAACCTTGCCATAACCATCTGCTTTTTTTGCCTAGTATAACTTCCTGCTCTCTTAAAGCTATAAAAGTCTTTCATTTGGTATAGTTCCCTGGAGCTGTTTTCTATCTGCTAGATTGGAAGCTGCCTAATTCAAATTGATTTTTGCTCAAATGAATTCTTAAAATTTTTAATATGCCTCAGTTTCTCTTTTCTAGTGATCTAGTATAAGTCTCTCAGTCATGCCCAACTCTTTGTGACCCTATGGACTGTATAGTCCATGGGGTATAGAATTCTCTAGGTCAGAATACTGGAGTGGGTGGCTGTTCCTTTCTCCAGGGGATCTTCCCAGCCTAGGGATTGAACCCAGGTCTCCCACATTGCAGGCAGATTCTTTACCAGCTGAGTCACCAGGTAACAGCTTATAATAAAAATAATTCTCTGGAGCTTCAAGTTAGAAAGCCAGGTTCTATTCACCTTGGATAGCCCTGCCTCACCTCACCATCTCCACCTTCCTTTATAATTTCTTTCTTTTTTTTTCTTCAAAAGTTAATCATGGTACTTGGAAAATTCCTGTCACCCTGTTTATTTACTTATTTATTTGCCTGTATCAGGTCTTAGTTGTGGTACAGGAGGTCTTTTTGCCTCATGTGAGTTCTTCAACGCAGGGCACGGACACTTTAGTTGTGGCACACAGGCTTAGTTGCCCCGTGGCATCCTTATAATTTCTTGACTGATTACACCATCGTAGTTGATAGTGATTAAGAATCATTATCATTATCCTTTAAAAAGGATTAAATTATACTCAGTAAACTTCTTGGGGAAAATAGTGTATCTGTAACACGCTTGAGAATTATTTGCATCCCAAATAGTTTTAGGTTCAAAGCTTAAAGGAAGACTTATACTGCTATCCAGAAAACTACCACCCAAAAAGCTTTATTTTCCAAGATGTCCAGCTCTGAACTTTTATCTCCTCAGTTCGTGGCCTTCCCAGCACTGTATGGAAGCTCGTTGCCCATTGTGAAGTAAAATCCTGCTGTTTTTCACTCCGGAGTATGCTATGCTGTGTAAGCCTTTAATGCTGTGTCAATCAGCTCGAAACATATTGATTCCTGCAGCTGTTCTGCAAGTGGGTGACTATCTTTCTCAGGGAATCCCAGGACTCAACCAAAAGTGAACTGCAGGTCTATCATTAATTCTAAAGTTTAAGTCAGACCATTACAGACCTGCCCTATAATTGAAAAAAGAAAAAGAAAAAAAAATCCAGAGACATTTGGGAGATAGGAAAATACTTTAATACCTCTATCTGAAGGTGAGAGCAATCACAATTCTCAGCCTATAATATAATGTATATTATATACTACATAATAAAATATAATATTTAAATATAATGTATATTTAAACCATGTAGGAGTGGGGAAAAATATGAACGCCTGTAACAAGCCGATTAAGAGAGTATAACTGAAGGGCTGCAATTTAAAAAAACCTGGTTATCTCAGTGTTGAAAACTTCCCAAGGTGATTATGATGCTCAGAGGACGGGTTAAGAACCACTGGTATGAACATTATTATATTGATATTTGAATGTCAGTTTAGGTAACTTTAAGCAATAGATCCGTTAACTCCTGTTTTTATTTCCACCATTTCTAAGGTATCCAGGGTCTTTTGAGTTGGAATAATCAACATATTTTTAAATTTAAAAAAATCTGGTTGCGACAAATGATGATTTGGTTAGTCTCCTTTTCTTTCTTTTTTTAAAAAAATTAATTGGAGGCTAATTACTTTACAATATTGTAGTGGTTTTTGCCATACATTGACATGAATCAGCCATGGGTGTACATGTGTTCCCCATCCTGAACCCCGCTCCCACATCCCTCCCCATCCCATCCCTCAGGATCATCCCAGTGCACCAGCCCTGAGTCCCCTGTCTCATGCATTGAACCTGGACAGGCAATCTGTTTCACATATGATAATATACATGTTTCAATGCTATTCTCTCAAATCATCTCACCCTCGCTTTCTCCAACAGAGTCCAATTATACAGAGTCAAGTAAGTTAGAAAGAAAAACATCAATACAGTATATTAGTGCATATATATGGAATTTAGAAAGATGGTAACAATGATCCTCTTCTTTTCTTAAATTAGGCAAAATGCCCACAACAGTTATCCAAGCTGGTTTCCTTTATATTGGGGGCTGATAGTGACAGACACCTTGGCTGGTTAGCAGATGGCCTATGCTTGAGTGAGAAAAGTGTAGCTGGGGAATGCAGACTAGAGCCAGCTGCATTTCTGGGGATACAGTAGCTCAAGAAAATTTTTTTCACCTTATCTGCCACCAGCCTCTATTTCTCACTGCCAAGTTTTTTTTTTTTAACTTTATTTTTTGGTATCATCCATTAAAGATTGAATAGTCTCAAAACTTGGAATTCCACTTCAGAGGCTTTTCTGACAAGCAAGGAAGTTGAATTTATTTGTCCTGTGTTATGGCTTATAAATATAGTAAAGCAGTATTAATCTATATTCAACCAAGTCACTATACATGTTTATTCAGGTATGTATTTGGCTATGTTGACTAATTCTATATGTGTGTCTTAGCACAGGTGTTATTTGCTGGAAACTAAAATTTTATGTGAGAGTTAAAACTTGTGATTCACAGTTTATGGACGAATGCAGATAGGCCCATTTGCCCAAAATTTCTCATGATTTTATTTTCTCCAGCAGACAAAGTACAATCCGAGCTGAGGTTTTGAATCACTAGAACAAAAAGTCTGTTCACAGGATCAGCTCCTTAATTTGTGGGGCCCCAGCGCAAAATGAAAATGAATTTCATTCAGAAATTATGAAGAATTTCAAGATGGCCATGCTGCTGCTGCTGGGGCTGCTGCTAAGTCGCTTCTGTCATGTCTGACTCTGTGCGACCCCATAGACGGCAGCCCACCAGGCTCTGCGGTCCCCGGGATTCTCCAGGCAAGAACACTGGAGTGGGTTGCCATTTCCTTCTCCAATGCATGAAAGTGAAAGTGAAAGTGAAGTTGCTCAGTCATGTCAGACCCTCAGCGACCCCATGGACTGCAGCCCACCAGGCTCCTCTGTCCATGGGATTTTCCAGGCAAGAGTACCCGAGTGGGGTGCCATCGCCTTTGTAGAGGCCTTCTAAATACAGGCCCTCCTACATATGTGTGTGTGTGTGTTGTATGTGAATGTATATGTACACACACATAAACTTTTATATAAAAATTAGATTTTTAAAGAAAAATCTCAAATATATATGCTTTTGTACATACGTATACATGTGTATACACACACGCATACATAACTTATTTTTCCTTAAAAATCTTATCTTCTCTTAAAACTTGAGCTGTTACTTCTGGGATGATGACTACAATATTTGTGCCTCTATTGTGTATTCACTCAACAATTACTTATTTGCCAGAATTCTGTTCTAGGCATTTAGAATGGATATAAAGATTCAAGTCCAAAAGCCATCTTGGACCATAGAGGAAACTTAGGAATGAAAAAGCACACGATGGAGCAACAAGATGAAACAATCCTGGGTTATTGACATTGTGGGGCCATCATGCCAACTCTGAACTGCCTGTCTCAGACTTTCACGTGATTTTGTTATGTAAACCATGGAAAGTCAGAATTTTTCTACTACTTTAACTGAATCTAATCTTAATAGTAAAACAGACATTTCAAATTTAATGTGTCCAAAAATGGACTTTGGATTTCTTTTCTCTCAAACCTCAGTAACTACATCTTATATCTTTTCAGGTGCATAGACTGAAGCCCTCTTGGAAAGAGGTCCTTAACTTTGGGTTCATCATGAATGTTCAAGGGGTGACAGACTCTATTAACTTGGATGGGGAAAAATTTACACCTATCACACCATGAAGCTATACCTGAAATGTAACATTTCCTTCTTTTATGCTCACAGGCAATCAACCACATTAGTGTTAGTAGTATCTGTGACAATGTCACGAATAATGGTAACAGATATTTTTATATCATAGTACGGTTGTTGCAGAGATTTCAAAATATCTTTAAAACTTCTCATTACTTTGAATTTTATAGGAGCAATTATGAAGGAGCATGCATATCACATATTTTCTAATATTTTGATAGTAATATTTTAATAGAATTAGCTTCCCATGTAATCTTATGTATTTCACTTCATACACTTAAAATACTGTTCTCAGAGGGTGGTTCATAAGCTTCCCTAAAGGCTAAAGGGTCCATGCCATATAGGGGGTAAAAGCACTTTCTTTCTGGTCCTCCTTGACTTTTCAGTTTATCTCACCCATGTGTCAAAGGTGCTAGTTATGATAATATCCATTCTTCCTATTTCCTTAGTATCAGAACCCCAGGGGTTTTTTGTCAGGGAGCAACAATAATGCCATCTGGGAGACCTCATTTCCCAGACATGCCTTGTAATTAAGCATAGCTTTGTGACTAAGCTCTACCTTAGGAGTTACGAGTAAAAATGTTTTATAAGACTTCTGGAAATGTTGCATAAAATGTCCAGGTTATACCATCATTGGATGGCCTACTTCTAGAATTACTTTGCATTGAAAAAAATCAAACACTCTAGAGAGATTTCTGTTCCTGATGGCTGAATATAGTTCCTAAATTCCTAACTGATACATTCCACTTTTGACACATCCTACTAATTCTACCTTCAAAATCTAATTCAAATTCAGAGTTTGAGTACTTCTCATCCTCTCTACCACTGTCACCTGTCTCAGCTCCCACCAAAATCTCATCTGAATTATTGCAATAACAAGTTATTATTATTTTGTTTTTGCAAGAACAAATTCCAACTAGTCTCTCTCCTCCTGTGTGACTCCCCATGGTGTTTTCTCACCAAGTGTCCAAAGTGACATTTTAAAATTCTTAAGGTGAATCATATCACTCCTCTGCCCCAAGCCTTTCTTGATTTTTTTTTTCTCATTTCAAATGAAAATTAAGTCCTAGTGATGGCTTGTGTACTTTTATAAGATGCTACCAATCTACTCCCTTACCCCTTTGAATTCTTCCCACTCTCCCTCTGCTCACATAATTCCTGTCGCATCTGCCCCTTTGTCGATTTTTAAAGAGCACAAATGTGCTCAAAGTAGGTGCTCAATAATATGTTTATCTAATGGATAACTGAGGGGAAAAAAAAAACACAAGATGCCTACTTCAGGCCAATTTTTACTCTAGGTTGGAATTAGTCAATATGGGCAGACCTGATTGTTCTAAAGGACTGGGTTCTTAGGTATAATATTGATAAAGTAACATTTATGGTGCCAATAAGAGAGAATAACAAAGTTTTCACTGATCATGAGAAGAAGAATTGTTGTATCATCACTCTAACTTAGGAAATCTTGCCACAAAAGCATCTCTCTTGATTTCCCCATTTCTCTCATAGGTACTCAGAATCAAACAAGCAGTTATCCTGATTCTTTCCTATCAAAAGTACCATCAGCTTCATGATGTTTTTCAAGCTGGTCTCTTACTTTTCATCAAGGCTCTATCATCTAACACACACATTACTGCGGGAACGTCCTATGTATTTTCCATCATCTCCCTCTCTTACTTTGAATGTTACCAATAGAATAATTTCCGGAAAAGACTGGTTTTAATTGATCCTCTCTATTGCAGTGTCATTTAATATTTACTTACCGATGGTAAAACTAATATGCAATGAAGCTTATTACTAGAGATAAAGAAGCTATGGAGTCTATTTATTCTTATTGCTATACTAAGTTCATAGCAAAATAATAATAATGAAATTTAATAATCCACAACATTATTGTCCACATAGTTGGTATAATTAGATAGGATTACAAAGCCACCTGCCAGTAAAAGATGAAAAAAGATTAAACAAAATAAAAATCTATGTTTTGGGGGCTTCCCTGGTGGGCCAGTAGTTAAGAATCTGCCTTGAGTTGCAGGGGTCGTGGGTCCAGTCCCTGTTTGGAGAACTGAGATCCCACATTCCCTGGAGCAACTAAGCCCATGCTGCAACTAGAGAACCCATTCGCTGCAACTACTGAGCCTGCGTGTTCTGTCGCCTGTGCTTCACAAGAAAGAGCCCACGCACCACAGTGAAGACCCAGCTCGGCCCAAACAAACCAAATCCTAC
>SJYQ01000681.1:834298-864215 GCA_006410935.1 Redunca redunca
AAACACACATATAATAATAAATATTGCTTTATAATTCATTTCTATAATTTAACTCATTTCTATAATTCAATTCTTACATTTAACATTATGAGATACATAGTTCTGAACTAAATGATATGGGAACTGACAAATGAACACACAAATAGAGAATATGGGTAGTACGTTCTCTATTATCAAGCTACCTAGAGATTCTGGTAAGGTATTGGGGGAAATGAGACATAAAGGGAAAAGGGGACAAAAAGTAACTGAATCACTGATTTATGAATTAAGGAGAAATACATTTTTTAGTTTGTTTCCATTGAACTATTTAGGTTATTTCAAGCTTTTAAAAATATCTGGCCATTAAGTAGACAATCAAATGAACTAACTTTTAAATATCTAAATGCTATTTCTTATGGCAAAAACTGCAAAAAGTATAGTCTTTAAATGAAAGCCCAGCAGTCATCGTGATATTTTTAATAGAAACGTATGATGTTGAAAGAATTATAGAGGAAATGCCAAGGAAGATTCAGTTTGACCCTGAGGTTCTATTTCATGTCTTTTAGCGGCAATTTAACCCTCAGAGTCAAAACGATAAAAAGTACTTGAAAATCAACTGTAAGAATCACCATGGAGACCACACCATGTTGTCAGGTCACATTAATGAGGTCTCTCCATTCTGCCAAGGATGAGTTCCCTGCATCTGACACGGCCGCAGCTAGTAGACAGACAAGTGTGTGGCTGCAAGTGGCAAACACACACTCAAAACAGCATCAATAAAGAGGATTTATCGAAGCGATGAAACTGGCCATTTCAAAAACATTTGAAGAATAAAATACAATTGGGTAATGAAGAATAAAATACACCTGGAAAATGGGAACGAGACTGTTATAAACCCAACAACTTCCTTTCATATCCCTCTGAGTGTTATGGACTCTGTTTTTCTCTGTGCTTTGGGGTTTACTTGTGGCATCTCTGCTCCCCCATCAATTATCTTGTAGTTGACTTTGATTTGTTGTCCTTTGTCACGTCTTGCCTTGACCTTTCAGTTGGAGCATTTAGCATCTTCTGACTCATTGACTCAGTACCTGTGTTCAGAAGTCCTGAGAAAAAGAATCAGATTTTTTCAGTTTAGGTCAGGTGTCTCTAGGTGGAGCAATAGGCTGTGGTGGGCGTGGTGGCCTTTGTATATGTCCTTACAGGGGCTGTGACCAGTTAAAATACATATCATCCACAGTTTCATGAAATCCTTAAGGGGTAAACAGGGCTGTGGTGACAGTATATTCCCAGCTCCATTTTGGAATCTTACCATTTATTCTTCCACACCTTTTCTTCCCCACTGATTTTAAGAAATTAAGAATACTCACAGACACATACACACAGTGTCTAAGTTATAAAAGAGCTGACACAAAATTAAGATTGCTATTTTGATCTTTCTGCTTGACTTGTTATTTGAATGAAAACTCAGTGAAATAATATTTACTGATTCCCTTCAGTGAGCTCAGCACTGGAAAACTTGGGGTGGTGGGGGGTAAGAAGGACAATAAATGATAAAAGTGGTCTTTGGTGTTCTAGATTTTTCTGAGTTATGTAAAGTCTAATTCCCCAAAAGATCCTCCATTTCCAGTAATCCCCAATGGGCTCCTAAGTGTGACCTGCTCATCTCTGCTGCTCAATTCTTGCCACTGCTTCTCGATCGCACTCTCACTTCTCAGAACTCGCTCCTTCAACAGGCTTCACATGAGATAAAGATTCTAGAAAATTCCCTTAGGCAAGTTTTAGGAAAGGAAGGGAATGTTTATTTTATTTTATATATTTTTTGGTTAAGTAGCCAGCATTAAAAACAAAACAAAACAAAAACAGGAGAGTTCAAATAACAATATGTTTTGCTTGTTTCTCTTGAAAAATCTGAAAACCCGGCGTTTGGTTATCTGTATTTTCATACGTGCATAGGTGTTAAGTCACTTCAGTTGTGTCTGACTCTGTGCGACCCCATGGACTGTAGCCCGCCAGGCTCCTTTGTCCATGGGGTTCCAGGACAAGAATACTGGAGTGAATTGCCATGACCGTCTCTGGAGTATCTTCCTGAGCAGGGGATCGAACCCACGTCTCCTGTGTCTCCTGCATTGGCAGGGTTTTTTTTTTAAAAAAAAAAACAACAAAAACCACAGCACCCCACTCCAGTACTCTTGCCTGGCAAATCCCATGGATGGAGGAGCCTGGTGGGCTGCAGTCCACGGGGTTGCTAGGAGTCGGACACGACTGAAGTGACTTAGCAGCAGCAGCAGTGCCACCTGGAAAGCCCATATTTTCACACGGTTGGACCCAGATACCAATCTCCCTCTTTAGATGGGTCATGAGCTTCCCAATTTGTCACAGTTCCCCTACGATGTGCTGTACTCATTCAGCCTGCTTTTCTCATTTTACTTAAATGCCTTGCCCTTGTAGGCATTTGTGCTTGCAAATCTTGATATTTTTAGTTTATAAAATGTACTGTATTCTTTTTCTTTGTTTTCCCCAGATCTAACCTCTGGAGAAACTGTGACCCATCTCCAGATTTTGAGACTATTATGTGGCACCACATTACACTCAAAACAGTGAGCCAAGTCAGAGACAAGTAATTTCTATTCTGTTTTACTTTAGGGACAATTCTTTGCTCACCTCGTCTGACATCTGCTTTCAGAGCTAAGGAAATTAAGTGTCAGTTTAATTTGTTACGAAACGTCACAACATTGAGGCTTTCCTGTGGCTCAGCTGGTAAAGCATCTGCCTGTAACCCAGGAGACCTGGGTTCGTTCCCTGGGTTGGGAAGATCCCCTGGAGAAGGGAAAGGCTACCCTCTTCAGTTTTCTGGCCATGGGGTCTCAAAGAGTCGGACACCACCTAGTGACTTTCGCTATCACTTTTTTTCATGACAGTGTCCTTGATTTAATCATTGGTCCTGGTCACCATCTGTGCAGTAAGCAAGTGAAGTCGCTCAGTCGTGTCCGACTCTTTGCGAGACTGTAGCCTACCAGGCTCTGAGGAGCCTCTCATTCCATGGAATTTTCCAGGCAAGAGTACTGGAGTGGGTGGGTGGCCATTCCTTTATCCAGGGGATCTTCCCAACCCAGGGATCGAACCCGGGTCGCCCTCACTGCAGGCAGACCTCCAGGGCACTGAGCCTCCAGGGCAGTGCAGTAAATCAAGGGCAGAAAGTGCCCCCTTGTGGTTGGCCCTAATATTACAGCACATGGAATAAGGCTCTTACCGCAACTATATTGCTCATCCCAACAACATCGTTATTAAAAAATTGTCATGTGAGGAAAAACTGTCCACGACTTGGAAATGGGCAAAAGAGATCACTGAGTTTAGCAGACTTCCTGGGGATTATCTGATTGCATTACATTATGTATCTTTGATTGACTTTCTACTGAAGAGGCTGTTTTACATCTCAATATTGTAGAAATTAACTTGTACAAGACTACTAGTAAAACAGTAATTCTTGTACATAGCAGTGCAAATTAACTGACTTTGTGTTACAGCTATAAAACTGACTTCTGCCTTATGGGAAAGATTACCACAAACATTAAATTGTATTGCCTTATTGGTTATTAACCAGTTTTGCATCTATTAGCAGATTCTTTTCAGCATTCCTTACTATGTGCATATGTATGTATGTTTTTGAAATTTTCTTTTAAACTGATTCTCTCATTACTAATGAGGTGAATAAAATCTTTCACGTGTGTTCATTTTATATTATATATACATAAAAGTGAAAAATATATATATTTTTGGACATGATACTTTAGCAATTAAATACCTGATGTTTTGATTATTGCATTTCAGGAGCTTCAGTTGAAAAAGAAACTCAGGTTACTAAATATATAAACCTAAATTGCACAAAAATTAGTTGTAGTGATCTTCAGGAAAAAAGAACATTTTGGGTATAGTGACTATAGTTTTTCCATGCAGGATGTAAACTTTTCTGTGGTAAAGGGATCTCCTCCACAAAGGTGGTTTGCTCTCAAATCCTTCCTTCCATCATTGTCTGTATTTTTTAATGCATAAAGGGGAAAGAGAAGTGTTAGAAACAGTGGAATTAGATGAGAAAGCAAAAAAAAAAAAGAAAGAAAAAGCAGTTGCAAGAAAGGAAAACAGATTCAAGAACATTGTTTCAGCTGTGTCTTTCTGTATAGAATATCCTTACAGGCACAAAATCCCAGAAATTTGTGTGCTTCAAAGTGAATTTTCACCTCAGTGACCCAGTGACACCTCTGGTTATTGAGGAAAGATGTTAGTTTACTACCTGAAATACAACAAAGCATCTTTAACTGGACTTCAGTTTTTTCCTCAGTAGTTTTCTTTCTTTAAAATTGAGGAATTGCAATTTGGTAGCTGAGGCTTGAGCTTTAAAAAATATAACTGAGTGTTTTTTCCAAGAGCCATTGTCTAGTTGATTCATAAAGACACAAAGATATTGCCATCTAGTGGTTTAATTGAAGAAAGTCAGTGAATTAGTTTTTCTCCTGAAAGTTCACATAATACTCTATATGAAGTTAAACGTAATTTAAAAAGAAACCAAAAAAAACCTTGACTTTTAAATTTTCATTTATTTATTTTTAACTGAAGCATAATTGCTTTACAATATTGTGTTGGTTTCTGCCATACATCAACATGAATCAGCCATAAGTATACATATGTCTCCTCCCTCTTGAATTTCCCACCCAAACCTTGATTTTAGAAAGAAATTATTAATATATTTTAAAATTGATTTTTTACATTAGTGACTCTTTTCAGGTTATATTCCCTCAGGACAAGCAAAAACGTTTTCATAATTTGAAGAAAATAGTAATAAAAGACAATGTTCCACTGGTTAAGCAAGCCACAAACCAAATGTTAAACCAAATCATAAAATCAAATTAATGATCAAATGAATAGTTCATACCAAATTTTAGAAAGCAACTATATATGATAAATAGGTACACATTACATACAATTATAATAGCTGCTGCTGCTGCTAAGTTGCTTCAGTCGTGTCCGACTCTGTGTGACCCCATAGACGGCAGCCCACCAGGCTCCCCCGTCCCTGGGATTCTCCAGGCAAGAACACTGGAGTGGGTTGCCATTTCCTTCTCCAACGCATGAAAGGGAAAAGTGAAAGTGAAGTCGCTCAGTCGTGTCCAACTGTAAGCGACCCCATGGACTGCAGCCTGCCAGGCTCCTCCGCCCATGGGATTTTCCAGGCAAGAGTACTAGAGTGGGGTGCCATTGCCTTCTCTGAATTATAATAGCAGTATCCTCTAAAGTATGGTTTAAAGCTAGGTTCTTATACCAGGATCCTTTGCTTGTATTAAATAGCTCCATTATAGCAAATTCTTTACAAAAGAATATTCCATTAAGTAAAATATCATTCCATCATTTGTTTTGATCATAAAAGAAGAAATGTATTTCTATAAAACTCTCCAACCCCCAAACTTTGACATTTAAACATAAAAATTATATGTAAAAGACCAGCAAAATTTTATTTAGAGGTAAACAGAAAATTCACAGATATTACCATTCATTTCTGCATTGGTATGAATTTTTATAGTATTATATTTATGTAATATTTATATATTATATGTTGTATTGTAGAAACATTTCATTTCTAATAGCAGCATGAGAGACAATAGCTCCCAAAGATACTCTGACTCCATCTAGCTGTGATAGGGATTTTCCAAGTTCCTCTTGTATTTTCAGACCATCATGTATCCAGGTTTCTTCAAACAGGAATTTTTAAATAAAAATTTCTGAGTATTCTGATTCCACTTTTAAAGCAGACTTTACACTCTGGGAACCATATGCTTACTTTGAACTTGGTAGAGCCTTCTCATCCTTGGTCATGAAAGCGTCATGATGCAATCCATCCAGCTGGGGACAAACAAGAGAAAGGATGTCTTTTCATGGCATCTTCTGGGGTAGATATAAAAATCTAAAGGAGAGACACAGAAACTAGACCGAGGGACATTTATGATCAAAGGCTCCATTTATGATCCTGATGTGAAATGATGAAACCTTCTACTCCAAAAATGGTTCAGGGGCACAGATTGTCATATGACCCCTGGGCAGTGTTTAAAGTAAGAAGTTTAATACATATAAATGGATAAACAACAAGTTCCTACCATATAGCACAGGGAACTTTATTCAATATCCTGTGATGGAAAGAATATGAAAAAGAATGTATGTATGTATATGTGTGTCGGAGAAGGCAGTGGCACCCCACTCCAGTACTCCTGCCTGGAGAATCCCATGGACGGAGGAGCCTGGTAGGCTGCAGTCTGTGGGGTCGTGAAGAGTCAGACACGACTGAGTGACTTCACTTTCACTTCTCACTTTCATGCACTGGAGAAGGAAATGGCAACCCACTCCAGTGTTCTTGCCTGGAGAATCCCAGGGATGGCTGAGACTGTGGGGTCGCACAGAGTTGGACACGACTGGAGCGACTTAGCAGCAGCAGCAGCATGTATATGTGCATACTAAGTCGTGACCCTGTGGACTGTAGGCTCCTCTGTCCGTGGGATTCCCAGGCAAGAATACTGGAGTGGGTTGCCATGCTCTCCTCTAGGGGATCTTTCCGACCCAGGGATCAAACTTGCATCTCTGTCGTCTCCTGCATTAGCAGGGGAGTTTTTTAACACTAGTACCACCTAACTGAATCACTTTGTTGAGCAGCAGAAATTAACACAACATTGTAAATCAACTATATATCAATAATAAATATGTATACATACATATAATGATGATTGATGGTAATGGAAAAAACAAACAGAAAGAAAGAGAAGGAAGGAGTATTACTGTGCATACTCGTTCTCATCCTGCCTCCCCCACCCTCCCCTGCCCCACGCACACACACAATCATCGTCAGAGTTCAGGTAACTACAGATCCTGTTGTGGGTTTTGTGGAAAATAAGCCAGACTCAAGGTTTAGAGTAAGATTTGATTCATGCATCTAGTAAGAAGGCTGCATATAGGAAGGAAGCATGGGAGAACACACAAGCCAAAACTAGATGACCACATTCCTAGTCCTTGGCTACATTTCCAATTTTGCTGACAAGTAGCTCACCCAAGACAGGCGGGTCATGGTGGAGAGGTCTGACAGAATGGGGTCCACTGGAATGGCAAACCACTTCAGTAATCTTGCCTTGAGAACCCCATGAACAGTATGAAAAGGCAAAATGATACGATATTGACAGAGGAACTTCCCAGGTCAGTATGTGCCCAATATGCTACTGGAGATCAGTGGAGAAATAACTCCAGAAAGAATGAAGGGATGGAGCCAAAGAGATCAGCCCTGGGTGTTCTTTGGAAGGAATGATGCTAAAGCTGAAACTCCAGTACTTTGGCCACCTCATGCAAAGAGTTGACTCATTGGAAAAGACTCTGATGCTGGGAGGGATTGGGGGCAGGAGGAAAAGGCGACGACCGAGGATGAGATGGCTGGATGGCATCACTGACTCGATGGACGTGAGTCTGAGTGAACTCCGGGAGATGGTGATGGACAGGGAGGCCTGGTGTGCTGCAGTTCATGGGGTTGCAAAGAGTCAGACACGACTGAGTGACTGAACTGAACTGAACTGAGCTGTTTAATAAAAGCAAAGGATCCTGGTAGATTAAGTATGTAATCTACATTTATATACATCAAAAGTGAAAGAAACAGTTTAGACATGTGTTTTCTTTAAGTACATTAAGTTACCAGGCAAGTCAATCAAGGCAAAATATTGAAACACCGCTAACTCAAGACCTGTTTGCCAAGTGTGTTAATGACCTCTGTTGAAGCAGGTCACACTATTTAAATAGAAGAAATAAAACTTAAGCATAAATCAGTTTGTAGAAATGTCAGTCTTTTCTATGTCTATGTAATATGTAAATCTATTTTTATAGGAAGATCCCCTGGAGAAGGGATAGGCTACCTACTCCAGTATTCTTGGGCTTCCCTTGTGTCTCAGTTGGTAAAGAATCGCCTGCAATGAGGGAGACCTGGGTTTGATCTCTAGGTTGGGAAGATCCCATGGAGAAGGGAAAGGCTCCCCATTCCAGTATTCTGGCCTAAATTCCATAGACTATAGTCCATGGGGTCACAAAGAGTCGGACATGACAGCAACTTTCACTTTCATTTATTATAGGGGATAATTTCTTCTTCAAGACCTTATTAAAAATAGAGAAGTTTGCCCCTCCTCTCTCAAATATTACTGAGCTAGAATCTATGAGATTGAGGCCACATCTATTTTTAACAAGCTCCCCAGGTCTTTATAATATATATTAGTTTGAGAACTATTCTTCTAGATGTCATTAAAAAAAACCAATAAGACTAAATAATTTCCATAGAAAAAGTTAAAGTCTACCAAGGGTGAAAGAGTGGAACAACTGGTCCAATTTAATAGCCACTTAGCTGGAGGACTGGCAGATCACCAATAAGAATCCCAATTTATAACATCATTGGTACAAGAAATAATGAATTTAATGTTTAATTAATGAGTCATATTACCATAGGTGGCAACCTGGTAAAATCTCTTTGAGAGTAGAAATACTCAAGATGTAAACAGTAGTATTTATTAATCCAATAGTTACTTACTGAATATCAGCTACATCCCAGAGGCTATAACATGCACTAAAATGATAGAGAATCAAGTTTTCTGCTTAGAATGCTCTTGGTATAATAAAATGATTCTTAGCCTTCAGTAGGAATAAAAATAACCCTGGGTACTTATTAAAAATGCAGATGCTCAGTATCTGATTATGAGGAAATTGTTCTCATTAGTAAGTTAGAAAGTAAACAGACATTTGTAATACAAGTGGTAAGTTTTAAGAGATATACAGATACTATACAGTGTGATCAGTGATCACACTGATCCATACCAAGAAGGAAGGGTAAATATCAGGGACAGTTTTTCATAAAAAGTGGTATCAACTTGAATTCCTGAATAAAAACTAGTTGTTTTCTAGATGAAGAAAAGGTGGTGAAGAGTGTGAAAAATGGCCCTGAACTATGGGATAGTGTAGGATATATGAGGAACCAAGGAAGATTTCTTATACCTGGAATTTAAGAGTTAAGAGTGAGGCACAAGGGAAGTGGGATTGGAGAAGTAAGCAGGACTAGACTATGAACAGACTAGTATCCTAAGCTTTGGGGTGTATTTTTGCCCCCAAATAAGTGGTGAACCACTGAGTTATTTGAAGTAATGAACAGAGGATAATTCCATCTGAGTTGAATTTTAGAAAAAGCATTCTGATAGTCCTGAATAAATGGGTTGAGTGAGGGTTGGGGTGGGGCAAGGAAGTGAAATTAGCAGGAAGCCCAATTAGGTTATCTGATAATTCAAGCAAGACGTGTGAAAAGCCTGCTTTAAGGCGTGTTGATAAAGAAGAGAGAGAGGACACTGTTCAAGTGATTCGATTGGTGGGATGAGAAGAAGACAGTGTGAAGGATGACTTCTAGGTTTTAAGTCCATTCATCTCATCTCCTTGGTAATAGTGTCTCTTCTTTTTAATTGGGAAGACTTTCCCTCTGCCATCTTCGTATTTTGTATTTTAAATAGCTAATTTCATTTGTTAATGCTGGCTATGTTTCAAATGCTACCATGACAAACACAGTATCTCACTATAGAAGATGCTGTCAGTGCTCTGCTCATATCCTCTCAGCCCCGTCCAGGTCACCTGTAACCTTGGTTGACAATTCCTGGAAAATCTCAAAGCTTCTTACTTCAAGCCTTGGATCTTTCTCTGTGGGGGGTTTGTCTGCCCCTGGAGTAGACCTGTGCTCAGGGTCAGCCATTAGTGCCGTCAGTTAATATCCTAGGGGCAACTCTCACCCAATAGGAAACACAGATTGTGGATAATTACCCTTCTGAGCTTCCTAGCCCTTTGCTGGAGGATCCCTAGGAAGATTTCCTTCCCTGTCTCCCTTTATCACTCTCACATGTTTCCTGGGATCATCTCCCAAATAAACTATTTGAAATCCTTGTCTCAGAGTTTGCTCTGGGGGAAACCCAAACAAAGGTACTCAATTCTCATACCAACTCCGAGAGAGAGGTAGAAACTATTCCTATCATTATTTTATATATGTGCAATTTAATGTTTGGAGAAGTTAAATAAATTGTCCTTGTCACTTAGCTGATAAATGCTAGAGCCCAGATTCAAACCCAACACTATGCTATATTGCCAGTCTCAAATTCCAAGATGCAAACCAGGTATCACCAACTGACAGTAAAAATCAGAGGCAGCCTATCAGCCCCTTTTGAGCAATATTGAGGCTGATTACTATTTTCAGATTCTGACCCTTATCGTTATAAACATTGAGCCTGAGATTGCAGGCCAGCATAGGTGACTGTCCACTCTGTTGTTCAGTTGCTAAGTCATGTCTGACTGCGACTGCATGGACTGCAGCATGCCAGGCCTGCCTGTCCCTCACCATCTCCTGGAGTTCGACCAAGTTCATGTCCATTGAAATAATGATGCCGTCCAACCATCTCATCCTCTTCCACCCTCTTGAAAGAAAGTGTTGTTGCTCAGTCATGTCTGACTCTTTGTGACCCCATGGACTGAAGCCTGTCATGCTCCTCTGTACATGGAATTCTCCAGGCAAGAATACTGGAGTGGGTTGCCATTCCCTTATCCAGGGGATCTTCCTGACCCAGGGATCGAACCTGGGTCTTCAGCATCGTGGGTAGATTCTTTACCATCTGAGCCACCAGGGAAGCTCCCGAATGTCAGCTTCCCTGATCTGGGAAGAACCCACATGCCTCAGAGCTACTGAACTGGTGAGCCACAACTATGGACTTTATGTGCAGCAGCTCCTGAAGCCCATATGCTCTAGAGCCCGTGCTCTGCAACAGAAGCCAGCACGATGAGAAACCCATGCACCTCCAGCTAGAGAGTGGTCCCACTCGCTGCAACTAGAGAGAGCCCAAGTGCAGGAACAAAGACCAGTGCAACCAGGAATAATAATAATAAATAAAAGAGAATTTGAAGTGGAAATGAATGATGAAAGGAAAAGGGCAACTGCTACTTGAGGTTATTAAAAACAATATATTCAGAACTCAGTTCATATTTTCTTCTCCTTGCATATAATGTAAACAAAGCCACATTGAAGGGAAGTTATGTAGGAAGAATATGAGAAACTGGAAAATCTAACTTTAATTCCTTCACCAATTAGCTATGTGACATTAAGCAAATCACATTTTGTTTGTTATCTCTGGGAAGAAGGGTTTTGAGTATAGATGAGCTGTAAGTCCCTTTCTAGTTTTAACATTTCTGTGATTCCATCTGATCCTGATGGAATAATAGAGTTACCGGGATCAAGGAGTCTCAGCTCTAAAGATACTAGTCTACTTTCCTAGTCCTTCCACATATTTTGTACTTTCCTAAATTCGTGCATTTTTCCTTTGATTTTTCTTCCATCTGAAATGTTTTTGCTTTTCATAAAATTTCAGCACAACTTTAGAATTCTTTGCCTTGATGATTGCAGAAATAATTGTGCCCTCCTCTGAATTTTCAAGCGTTTATTATTATACCATTCATTCACCTGGCAATTAACATTTATAGCACAAGAAAACTCTGCAAGAGATGTTACAATAGGCACAGAGTGTGGGGTTGATTGCTAGAGGAGTGGTTTGGACTGGAGTTCTCAACATGTGGTGGAAAAATCATGTTGCGTTTCTACGCCTCTATTCCTTTCTCACTGATCAGAGCCAGAGTCATAACACTCCAGGTTGAATATAATTAGTATATGCTGCTGCTGCTAAGTCACTTCAGTCGTGTCTGACTCTATGTGATCCCATAGACAGCAGCCCACCAGGCTCCCCCATCCCTTGGATTCTCCAGGCAAGAACTCTGGAGTGGGTTGCCATTTCCTTCTCCAATGCATGAAAGTGAAAAATGAAAGTGAAGTTGTTCAGTTGTGTCTGACTCTTAGCGACCCCTTGGACTGCAGCCTACCAGGCTCCTCCGCCCATGGGATTTTCCAGGCAAGAGTACTGGAGTGGGGTGCCATTGCCTTCTCCAATAATTAGTATATAAAATGAACTCAAATACTTACATAGGCCATAATGCACAAAGTGAAGCAGTTCATTCACAATAAAACAAGTGAAGGGGACTCTGGCAAAAAGGAGAAAGCTCACCCCCACACAAAGAGGGCAGCAGGGCCTTGGCTGTGAGGGGGCTGCAACATCTGTAATGCTGCATCTTCCATTCTTTAACACAAATCGGAAATTGAACGTTTTTGTTCTTCGTTTTCTGGTTCCTGGTTTAAATGTTAGAAGCAAAGTCAAACATTTTAAACATGCCTCTGTAGGTCTTATTTGGCTAGTAGGTGTTCTCTGCCCATCTCTCCCTTAGCCCATTACTTTTGCACTCTGGCTTTTCCAGTGAGATTACTAAGCCAAAAGTTACCAGCTTTGTGACTCAAGAAACATAACATGTCCTAGCATTTTTTTGTGCGTATGTATGACCTCACAGGATGTATGATCAGTACCTGAGAAAACACCTGTAAGACATAGCACCACAGAAATAAACATTCCATGAATATTCCTACTATACCCAAATCAGGCTACAATCTGGCTTCCTTCAAACACCCACGGGCCATCTCTCCCTGTCGGTGCGCAATCTCTTCCCTTCACCCTCCTGAACTCTTTTGAATAAGACCGTTCTTAAGTTGCGTTTAAGGTCATTTTTTTTTTTTTTTTTTAATGTTCTGCAGCATGTAAGATCTTAGTTCCCTGACCAGGAATCAAAGGCGTGCCTCATTTGCTTTGGAAGTGTGGAATCTTAACTACTGGACCATCAGGGAAGTCCGAAGTCATGTGCGAGTTTTTTAATGGTAAAGACTATCCTGTTCTTCCCCGACACTTAAAAAAATCTTTTTATTTTGGAAAGTCTCAATCATATACAGATGTAGAAAAATAGTAGTATAATCAAACTCTGAGCTGATTATCCTCAAGAATTTTCAACATCTGGCCAATTTTGTTTCCTCCACGCCCTCATCAAATCCCTACTCTCCTACCCTACACACATACTGGGTTATTTTGAAGCCAGCCGTAGACATCACATCATCTCATTTGTAAATACTTCAATATTTATACAGTTTTCTAAGGGATGAGTGAGAAACAGTGGTCTCGTGGGAAGATTCTTAGTGATGATGGGGAGGGGAAGCATGAGCAAGAAGGGATGGTTTCCTAATAGAGTTAAAGGAAGAAATTCTTTCTGCAATTATCAGGTAGACCTAACATTTAAGTAGTTTTCTAACTTATAGTTGGAGAAGGGAAATGGCAACCCACTGGAGAATCCCGTGGACAGTGGAGCCTGGTGGGCTGCCGTCTATGGGGTCGCACAGAGTCGGACACGACTGAAGCGACTTAGCAGCAGCAGCAGCAGCTACCTTATAGTTCTCTAACTTAGAAGAAAATTTCAAAGTACATTTTGCATAAATCTTGATCAACAATAGAAATGCTATGCCTGTTTTAAATTAATCTAATCTGGCTTCCAGCAACAACCTTCCACTAATGTGCTCTTGCTGAAGTTACCAATATTGCCAAGTTCAGCTGAGCTGACCAATTCCTCCTATTTGGTTTCCAGTTTCTCCTGGTTTTCTTTCTTACATTGACCATTCCATTCACACGCTTAGGATTTCATCTTGAGCTTTATTTTTTTTTTAAACACACTGGTTTTTCTAGTTGATTTATCTAGTTATATAACTTTACAATTTAAATACTGATGACTCAAATTTATTCCTAGCCTTCACTTTTTTTCTGAGGCATCATACACTCACATATGTGTTTATATGAAGATTCATACATTTTAGAATAAATTTTAATGATATAAGGAATATGTTGCACAATAAAGGCAATATTCTTTATTAAAAATTCCATATAGCATATTAGTTCTTACAACATTCTGTCATTGATTTTTGCCAAACTTGTATCTGTATTCAAACTATGGTTGCAACTGATAAACAAATGCAGTTCCAATATGAATGGTCATTAATTGTTTTCATTATGTCAATAATAAGACAAGACTAGCCAGCTCTAGCACTCCACTTTCATTAGAATTCTCTGTATTTCTGGATTATGCCAAGCTTATTCCTACTTCAGTACTTTTGCATTTTCCCTTCCTCTTCTCTTTTTCAGCTCTTCACTAGACTGGCTTTTGATCCCAGCTCAAGTGCTGTGGAGAGGCTTTCCTTGACCACTCTACCAACGCAGCTTTACACACTTCATCTACTTTTTGTCCTACTGTTCGCCATTATTTTGTTCAAAGATATTTAGCAATTGTTATTGTTTAGTCACTCAGTCGTGTCTGACTCTTTGCAACCCTATGAACCACAGGCCATCCCTGTCCATTATCTCCCAGAGTTTGCTCAAACTCATGTCCATTGAGTTGGTGATGCCATCCAACCATCTCATCCTCTATAGATCTCTTCTCCTCTTTCCTTCAGTCTTTCCCAGCCTGAGGCTCTTTCCAATGAGTCGCATCAGGTGGCCAAAGAATTGGAGCTTCAGCTTCAGCATCAGTTCTTCCAATGAATATTCAGGGTTGATTTCCGTTAGGACTGACTGGCTGGATCTCCTTTCAGTCCAAGGGACCCTCAAGAGTCTTCTCCAACACCGCCATACAAAGGCATCAATTATTTGGTGCTCAGCCTTCTTTATGGTCCAACTCTCATATCTGTACATGACTACTGGAAAAACTGTAGCTTTGACTATATGGACCTTTGTTGGCCAAGGGATGTCTCTGTTTTATAATACGCTGTCTAGGTTTGTCATAGCTTTTCTTCTAAGGAGCAAGCATCTTTTAATTTCATGGCTGTAGTCACCATTATCAGTTCTAAAAAAGCAAGGCATGTACCTATGTAGGTATTTATTCATTTGAATGGATGATTCATGCTTTGAGTGAAACAATTCAAACAGTGCAAAAATATACCCAGGAGACTTCCACTTCCAGGAGGATGGAGCAGCTGTACTTTTCCAGTTACAAAAACAAAAACAAAAAACAGCTCTGGGCATAACATGTAACACAAACATATGAAGATTCTGGTAGATAAAAATGGATCAGAACAGCTAAGGACTTCAGGATCCAGAGAGCAAACCACATGGTGAGTTCCTTGGATTTCTTTTTTTAAGGCATATCATCCTAGAATGAATACTGGAGGAGCAGACAACTTGCAAATGACAATGGGCACTGACAAAGGTCCAACCAACGCCTCATCCCTTGAAACAAATGACCAGAAAAGGGTGGCCTCGCAGGACAGAAAGCTTTTTCAAAGCAACTAATTTACCACAGAAAAAACTATGGGTTCATCCCCTCCCATGCTAGCAAAGGGCAAGAGGGAAACTGAGACTGTTCAGTTGTTTCTTTATCCTCCCAGCGGCTGTCCTCACTATAGCTGAAGTTCATTCAGACACCCACTCCTATAGTTGACCCTGCTTCCTTCAGTTCAGTTCAGTTCAGTTGCTCAGTCATGTCCGACTCTTGGCAACCCCATGAATCGCAGCACGCCAGGCCTCCCTGTCCATCACCATCTCCCGGAGTTTACTCAGATTCACGTCCATCGAGTCCATGATGCCATCCAGCCATCTCATCCTGGGTTGTCCCCTTCTCCTTCTGCCCCCAATCCTTCCCAGCATTAGAGTTTTTCCCAATGAGTCAACTCTTCGCATGAAGTGTCCAAAGTACTGGAGCTTCAGCTTTAGCATCATTCCTTCCAAAGAAATCCCAGGGTTGATCTCCTTCAGAATGGTCTGGTTGGATCTCCTTGCAGTCCAAGGGACCCTCAAGAGTCTTCTCCAACACCACAGTTCAAACGCATCAATTCTTTGGTGCTCAGCCTTCTTCACAGTCCAATTCTCACATCCATACATGACCCCCTCAAATTACCCAACCAGAGACAAGTATTTTCTTACACTCCTTTTTCTGAGATACCTCACAATTCTCTCACTGCACTTGCAGCAAATATAAATAAATAAACTCACTTGTTCAACTACAGTTATTTCTGGTAGTCTTTGGCTGAAGAGCATTAACATTGTGAAGTGGCCTTAATCTCTCTTTATTCTTATTGTTAATATTAACTCAAATGATAGTTTATTATATACACTAGTTTGTACTTATATTTTGCTTAAGGATATATTTCAAGCATATTACATATTAGTATGTACAGATCTGCCTTATCTTTTTTAACAGGAGCATAATAATTCCATGCTACAGAGGTAAATAAATATATTTAACTAGCTTATGAACATTGAGTGTCTTCCCAATCTTTCTTCTAAATGGCAGTAAATAGTTATACACATATTTTATGCACTGTAGCTGCTGTTTAGTCACTCAGTTGTGTCCGACTCTTTTGCCACGCCATGGACTGTAGCCCTCCAGGCTCCTCTGTCCATGGGATTTCCCAGGCAAGAATACTGGAATAGCCATTTCTTTCTCCAGGGGATCTTCCTGACCCAGGGGTGGAACCCAGGTCTCCTGCATTGATAGGTGGGTTCTTTACCACTGAGCCACCTGGGAAGCCCCACTTTTTGCAACTATATTTACAACATAATTTTTGAGGAGTATAAATCTTAGTTTAAATTGTATGTACATTTTTAATTTTGATACATATGATCTCCAACGCTCTCCAAAGAGTTTGTTTCAAATTACCTAACAATGCTTAAGGAAGGTTTTTCCTGCTAATTCTCCACAGTTAAGTTTGTAATACCAAATTTGGGCTTCCCATGTGGCTCAGGGGTAAAGAATCTGCCTGCTGCTGCAGGGGACATGGGTTCAGTCCCTGGGTCAAAAAGGTCCCCTGGAGAAGGAAATGGCAGTTTGCTCCAGTATTCTTGCCTGGGAAATCCTACAGATAGAGGAACCTAGTGGGCTACATTTCACGGGGTCACAAAAGAGTCAGACATGACTTAGCGCCTAAACAACAACAAAAACAATACCAAGCTTAGACATTTCTAGTAGATGAAAATTTTTATTTCAGTGTAATTTATTTGTGCATTTAACTTATTTTTAGAGAAGCTGAGCAAGTTGTATGTTTAAAAGATATTTATAGTTCTTTTTATGCAAGCTGTCTTCCATATATTTTAGGTTCTAATATAAAAACAGATCAAATGTTGGGCTTCTCTGGTAGCTCAGCTGGTAAAGAATCTGCCTGCAATGCAGGAGACCCCAGTTTGATTCCTGGGTCGGGAAGATCTGCTGGAGAAGGGATAGGCTACCCACTCCAGTATTCTTGGGCTTCCCTTGTGGGTCAGCTGGTAAAGAATCCACCGGCAGTGAGGGAGACCTGGGTTCGATCCCTGGCTTGGGAAGATTCTCTGGAGAAGGGAATAGCTACCCACCCCAGTATTCTGGGCTGGAGAATATAATATAAAAGGATATTAACTGCTATATTTAATAATGCATAATATACTATATAACATATAAATTTTGATCTTATTTCATATGGTATTTTACATTCTGTCAAATGTGACTTGCAGGGTTTGTTTGGAGGTATAAATATATTGCTATTTCCTCACCTAAGCTACTATTGTGGTTCTTTTATCTACAGTCAGCAAATTTATCTTTACTTTGATATTCAGCTATTGACTGTTCAAACCTAAACATAGTTATTTCAGTGTTCCATTTCTCTTCTAGTTACCAGTTACCACAGTTTACTTTTCAGTCAAAATACTTTTTAAATCATTTTTCTGTTTAATAGCCTAATCCCCACCCCCCACATCCTCCTCTTTTCCCTTTCTTTCTCTTTTTTCTTTCTCTAAATATCTTAACTGTCGCCACAGTAATCACTGTAATAATTAGATGCCCCAATTTGGGAGGAAAGAGAAGAATTTTGCAGGAACATTATGATTTATTAAACTAAAAGAACCATTATTTCCCTCCTGCTGTTGATGCTGTCTGCCTATAGTATGTAGGCGGGAGCTAAAAATAACTCTATTAATCTTCTCTATATTGTATTCAGTAGCATGTTTAGTACCTCATTACTAACGAGAATTCATCCAAAAAAAATGCAAAATCCTTTGTTTCTGACTGCTGTGATAAGAACACCGTTTGGGTTCAAAGACATCCTATGAATCTACAAGCATGGGTATCTAAAAACAACTTATCTGGTTTTAAGAAAGGTAAAGCCAGATAAAGAAGCCATGAAATTTCCTTCTCTTTAGCTAAAGCTCCCCAAAGCTGGTTACCAGACCACTGCTGCCAACTAAATATTCGGATTTGAAGAGTAGCTCAGAGATTAATAAATCATTTTCAGTTTTATACAAGGCTTCATAAGGAAACTTTCAATCCATCAAAATAACTCAAAAAGCTAGATGACTTACTTTTCCAGTGGAAATTATATGTTCTAGTCAATTCTTATTAAAAATTTCAGCATATTTTAATCTTGAGGTTTTTTGTTCTTTCTAGTTAATGTGATTAGAGATATTACGTGTATTGAGTTCTGGAAGCATGAAGTGTGGATAATCCTAGACTTCAATATGACTAGCTATACTGCCCTTAGCTCTGGGCACAAGAGGTCCCTGATCAGGGTCCCACACTTTGGAACCCACTCTGGCCCTTCTTCAGCTGTACTTCATATGTAGTGAGGCATTTCAGGGGCCTAAGATATACCCATCTGAGGAGCAGCAGAATGCGTTACCTTAAAAAGTGCCTCTGACAAAAATTTTTTGAGCCAAAGCAATTAAGAAGCAGCAGATGGAGGAAAAGCTCCCTTGACCCACCTCTTAAAAGGACATGAACCCTCCCTTTGTTAGAGACAGGCCCTTATTAACCCAGAGATGGCACCAGAGGAATCTGCAAACCTTATTCTATTAGTTTCCTCTCATAGACTCACCTTCCCAGTTTTCTGCCCTTGAAAGCCTAAAATTGTTTTCCTTTATCCTGTAACTTCTGTCTACGAATGTACTGTTCTTTGTTGAATATTTTGTATAAGCTGGAGTTCTAAGCCACTTTTTAGATTCATTTTTTCCCTGGATATCTCCCAGGTATATAGGGGGTACATATGTTAATAAACTTCTGTTTGTTTTTCTCTTGTTAATCAGTCTTTTATTACAGGGCTGTCAGGCAAGAACTCAAAGGGAAAGAGGGGAAATTATCTTCCTCCCCTACACACCCAAAGCCCACATACCCACTTTGTGTACAAGTTCCAGATACCTGGGATCCCAGAATTCCTTGTCCAAATGGCTCTGAGTCTGCCTCTAGGATTTTTGCATGGCGAGAACCATGCCATTGGGGTGTACAGCCCTAAGCTCATGGGTGGCCAAATGCCTGTTATTTGCCAAGGGTGAGAATGAAGCTTGGGCTTGCAGGCTGTAGTATCTACACATGTACACTAGAGGCCCTCCACAGTGTGGGGTGGAGTTGGAAGAAAGAAGAAAAGGCTGAGTCTGTCTGGTTCTTTCCCCATTACCAGGATTCAGTATGAAAAACTAAAGAATTAGAATTCCAACTTTGAACCTGGACTTCAGGTCACCATGAAGCCGTGTTTGTTAAAGTAGGATGATAGAACATATTTTACTTAACAGCTTGCCAGTCTGATTTACTAGCTTCCCTGGTGGCTCAGAAGGTAAAGAATCTGTCTATCTGCAATGCAGGAGACCTGGGTTCAATCCCTGGGTTGGGAAGATCCCCGGGAGGAGGAAATGGCAGTATTCTTGCCTGGAGAATTCCATGGACAGAGGAACCTGGCAGGCTACGAAGTCCATGGGGTCACAAAGAGTTGGACACAACTGAGTGACTAACGCACATACACAGCTTGCTTTGTAACTTGGAAATATTTGTACTTTTGCACAAGCCTTCACAATGTTAAGGAACTGCTGGGGACTAGGTTCCTTGTTCTCTGCTGCATCTTTTGTCCTGACTCCAGATTATTCAATTTGTTTGTCAACTACTCATGAATAATAATTTTGTGCAGCTGTGGTCCTTTTTTTTAAAGGAGAAACTAACATTTACTGGTTGTCTTAATGGATACTCTAGATTCATTAAGTTATTTACTCTTCAAAGCAACTTTGTGAAGTAAGTGTGATCCCCATCACAGGGATGAGGAAACTTGAAAAGTAAAAAACTAGCCCCTCACAGCTAATAAAAGAGCTAACTGGCTTCATCAAACCTTTCACTCTACTTCTTGTCAACTTTTCATCCCATATCCTGCCTTTTAGTGGATATCCCAACTTCCTATTGTACTTACAAGTTTGAGAACAAGTACAGTGAAAGTTCTCAAATTATCTTCTACCTCACAGTCTCTGAGTGTCTTCACCCTATCTCTTTTTTTCACTCCAACTTCCTTCTCTTTATGGAGATAATCCTCCACTTTCAACTCTAAGAGATCTAAATCTTATCAACTTTCTGTTCTCCTGCTTCACTCCCATCTTTAACCTGTACCTCTCAATTGGCTTCTCCTCTGATAAAGTGTTCCCTGTTTTAAAGGAATTTTTAAAACTTGCTGATATCTTTATTAATTCCTCAATCTTCTCCTCTTCATAGCTGAATTTCTTCAAAGTGAAGTTAATCACTATCTCAACATTCTTTAACACTTTACAATCTGTATTCCTTAATTCTACAAAAATTGCATCCAAAGGCCCTGTGAAAAACTAATATTTTTAAATAGACAACATACCTAGTAAAATTCATAAAGCATGGTAATCTTAAGTATGCAGTTAGAAGATTTTTGTACACGCATACACTCTTGTAGCCACCATGTAGATTAAGATATAGAATACTTCCATTATTCCATAAAGTTCCTTTGTGCTTCTTTTCAGTATATACCACCAGCTACTATCCCATCTCCACCTACCCAAAAGTAATGCTGTTATGATTTTGGTAAACATTCTGCCTGCTGTTGAATTTTATACAAATGGAATTGTGCTACAAATTTACTCACACATACTTTTTGTGTCTTATTTCACTTAAAATAGTATCCATCTTTTTGTTGACTCTATGAATAGTTCTTTATTTTATTCAGCTGTTTATAATTTTTTTCTTTTATCCCTGGTAATATTCCATTGTATGAATATACCTCAATTTGTTTGTTCTTTAACCTGTTAATGGAAATCTGGTTTGTTTCCAGTTTGGAGTTATTATGAATAAAGTTGCAATAAACTTTCTTTCAAAAATTGTTCTAGGGAGACATACTACTTTTCCTGGGTGTATACCTAGAAATAAAATTGCTGTGTCATAAGCTGGGTGAGCTTGACATTAGTTGAGACAGATAATTTTACAAGTGGTTGTTTTATTTCACAGTCACAGGAGCAATGTTTAAGAGTTGGCCCACATCCTTCCTAGCATTGGATATTGTTAGTCTTTCAAAAAACTTTAATATTTTAAAATTTTAGTTATTTTGGTGCATGAGTGATGATATTCATTGTAGTTTTAACTTGTATTTTCCTAAGAACTAATACTGTTGAACATCTCTTTATATGCTTATTGGTCATTCAGATATGTACTTTTGCAAAGTGCCTATTCAAATATTTTATGCAATGTTTCCATTTGATTTTCAGCATTTTTATAATTGATTTTTAATGCTTTCTCAGATATATGTACTATAAATGTCTTCCCCCAGTTTGTGGATTGCCTCTTCACTTTCCTAATGATGTCTTTGATTAGAGAAATGAGAACTTCTGATGCTATCTAATTTGTCAATTTTTAATTTTATGATTAATACTTTTAAGTCCTGTTTAAGAAACTGTATCTGCCCTAAAGTCATGGAGATAGTCTATATTTTCTTTTAGAAGCTTTAAAACATTTTCTTTCACTTGCAAGTCTAAGACTCATTTCAAATCGATTCTTGTCTATGCCAAGAGATAGGAATCAGGTTAATTTCTCTTTTGTGTGACATTTGGTCACTGCAGTACTATTCATTGCAAGATCTTCTTTTTCTCATTAAATGATATTGGTGCCTTTGTAGTGAATTAATTGACTGTATGAGTAGGCTTCCCAGGTGGTGTTAGTGGCAAAGAACTTGCCTGCCAATGCAGGAGACGTAAGAGATGCGAGTTCGATCCCTGGGTCAGAAAGATCCCCTGGAGAAGGGCATGGCAACCCACTCCAGTATTCTTGCCTGGAGAATCCCTTGGACAGAGGAGCCTGGCCGACTACAGTCAATTCATAGTGTCTCAAAGAGTTGGACATGACTGAAGTGATTTAGCACATGTACACATAGGGCTAAAATGGAGCAAAATGTTAACTCATAGATTTTTGCAAATGATTTTTGTCTGGTAGAGAATATAAATCAAAAGGCAACAGTTTATTTTGACCTGTAAAGACATTAACCAGCAGGACATCATAGCTGAGCAAATGTATTTCAGCACACCTTTTGTGACTATCTATGTATACTGTTTCTATAATTTTTCTGTGAACCAGCTTTATCATCTTGCTGGTTTCCGATTAAAGAATTAAATAGAGCTTGGAAACATATTCACTTTACATTTGTACAATAGTCATGCCTTTAAGTTTTGAATATTATACTTTGACAATAGTGAGGAGTTAAATGTATTCCACTCAGTTACATGAACTAGGTGACTGGTGAGGCCGGTATGCAAGGTAGAGCGTACATAAGAAGTCTTTTAGGAGAAAATGACTATTGTTTTGGTATATTATTTTCCATTAAGGTGGACCTGCTAACACAGAAATGGAAATCTAGGTTTGAAAACGGAGAGTAGAGGGCTAGAGGAGCATTTCTGAGAAATTTTAGGTGATTGTTGGAATTTAGGAGATGAGAGGGCCTAGGACAGCATGGAAAAATTAAGGGTATAATTCTGCCAAAAAAAACCACATTTAGACAGTGGGTGAAGTAAAGTCATCAAATAAGGAGTAGTGAAAAAGCAGCCATGAGAGCAATTTTAAGGAGTGAGTGGTCAGTGTGCAGACGCGACCCAGGGGACAACTAGGATGGGAATTGAAAAGAAGCAATTGAACCTAGCAATTAAGAAGTCTTTGGTGACCTAGTAAAAGCTCTTCAAGTAGCAAGGTGAGGATGTAAGCTAGATTTTCTGTGGGCTGGGAGAAAATGAGATATGAGGAAATGGATGCTGTAAATATAGATTGTTTCAGGAAGTTTGGCTCTAAGACCTAAATCAGATCATAATAATTCACTGCTTAAAACATGCTGATGGGTTTCCATTACACTTGAAATGAAATTCATCTCCTTATCATAGTCTATTAGGTTCCTATGTGATTAGGACTCTATTTATCAATCTGTCTTCCTGTACAACTCTGCCACTCTCATCATGCTTCAAACTTATTGAATTCTTTTTTCTCCCTCTTGAATATGCAACCTTGTTCCTACCTTAGAAGCTTTGCCAGTTCTTTTTGATATCCTCTCCCTCCAGACATTTGCAACTCTTGTATGACAGTAATGAAGGCATCCTTTAAAAGAACTTTTAAAAGAAAGTTAAAAAAAAAAATCCTGCTGTGAGGAGCACAGTCACACCTTCCAGCTGTCATACCTTCAGATCCACTCACGCTGAGACCACGCTTAACCTGAGCTGCGCCTAGCTGGTGAGTACAGCATGGATATCAGAGCTAGCTAGTGTTAGGCTGTTTCTGCCTACCATAGGACTCCTCAAAAGAGCAGTTCTTGCTTTGGGGTTCTTCACTGGCCCAGATTTTCTCACAACTGTATTTCACTCTAAAGCTCTTCCAACCTAATTTTCCTTCCTTCCTGCTTTCCCTTCCCAGGTGTCACAACTAGACTGTGGTTTGAAGACTCTCTTGATTCCTCTTGCCACACCTTTACCCTCACAAATGTCTCCTAGTCTCTGTCACACCTAACCCTATCTTCTCTTCTGTACTTGGAGGATCTGTAACACAGCTGGGAATCATTTTATATGTCAGATCGAAAATCACTTTCTCAGAGCCTTCCCAGATCTGTGGTACTCAACCTCTGGGCAGTAAACTCACCTCTTATCTCATTCTCCTGTCTTAGTTTCTTCATAGAATTTATCATTGTATTAAAAAAATTTTTTAAACAGATTTTGGTGTGCTATTTTAAAGTAAACTATAAACATTTTAAACATTTCACCTCTAAATACTTTAGTTTGTATCTCTAAATAAGAGAACATTTTCATAGATGGACAGAATATTATTAGATGGACAAAATAATAATTTGTTTATATCATTTAATTCCCTGTCCATATCCAAATTTCCTCAGTTGTCTACATAATGCCTTTTAGAACTGCTTGGTCCAAATCAGTATTTAATTGAGGACAAGGCATTCTATCTGGTTGTAATATCTTTTAAGACCCTTTGAACTAGGTCAGCCCCTTTTTTCATGCACTAACTTATTGAAGAGAATGGCCAATTACCCTATAGAATGCTTTTTCTGGACTAGCGCCCCCCCCCCTTTTAAAAAGAGGTTTCTTTATCTCTTATATTTCCTATTGAATGGAAAATTAGATATTACAATGTAATAAAATTCAACTTAAACATTCTAGGCTAAAAGATGTAAGAGGTTGGGTTGGCTACTTCATATTAATTACATTAGCAGATATTTGACATCTGGTAATATTGCAATTGGTGTTGTTAATTTAGACCATTATATCAGACTGGCGATGCATGGGTATGTGCTAAGTCGCTTCAGTGGTGTTAGACTCTTTGCAACCCTATGGACTGTAGCCCACCTGGTTCCTCTGTCCATGGGATTCTCCAGGCAAGAATACTGGAGTGGATAGCTGTGCTCTTCTCCAGGGGATCTTCTGACCCAGGGATCAAACCTGCATCTCTTATGTCTTCTGCACTGGCAGGCAAGTTCTTTACCACTAGCGCCACCTGGAAAGAGCAGACTTGTGGTACCTTCTGGTAAAATGACATTTCCCTCCTTGGAACAAGAAGATCATCTATGTGGTGTTACTTTGGAAATGTATGAAGATGTATTCATAGTTCTCCATCATAAACCAATGAATCAAGGTGATATGAACCCACCTTTATCTCTTCCGCAAGGCTATTCAATTGTTCCAACACAACTTTCTAACTACTAGGGAAAAGTAATGGACTAGATATAGTTTTGCCACAGGTTTGACTTTTTAATACCAGAAAGGAAATCATAATCATAGGGCCTTAGTCTTAAAATCAAGATGCCCTAGTCAGAGAGCAACAGGAAGGAGAGATTGGCTAAAATATACTTGAAAGCAGTACTTGGAGAACAAGAAAAGAAACTTCTGGTTTGGAACAGGTCAAGGTCAGATTATAAACAGTTTTCAGTTATATTATGAAAAATAATACCCCCTTGTCCTTCATGTATTTGCAAATATTTTTTCTACTTCATTATTTGCCTTAATTCCCTGATCAGGATCTTAGTTCCCTGATCAGGGATTGAACCCAAGCCACCTGCAGTGGACGTGTGAAGTCTTAACCACTGGACTGCCCTGGAAGTCTGCTGTTAATTTTTTAATCTTTATATTTTTAGATCTTTATTGGTTTTAATATCACACTTGTCTTTTACACACACACACACACACACATATTCTATCTATTGCTTGCAATCCATTCAATTTTTCTTGTTGAAAACATTCTAGGTGTCTATTTTAGGTTAATTGCTTTCTAAGCCTTTTGTATCTTGGCCTTTTTTCTTTCATTGAATTATGAAATGTATTAGTTTTCTTTTATTGCCATAAAAGATTACTACAAAGTCAATGACTTAAAACAACAACCACTCATTTTGTCTCAAATTTATGGGTCAAAAGTCTAGCACAGTGTGGTTCAACTGAATTATTTGCTTAGGGTCTCACGAGGTCTAAATCAAGGTGTTAGAAGTGACATACTTCTTTCTGGAGTCTCAGAGGATGAATCTGGTTAATCAGGTCACTGCCAGGATTTAGTTCATGCTTTTGTAGGAGTGAATCCCTGTTTCCTTGCTGTTGATGGCTGGAGGTTGTCTCAGCTTCTAGAACCTGCTCACATTCCTTAATTCATGACATCATTTCTTCATTTTAAAACCAGTAATGGTGGATCGAGTCCTTCTCATTTTGCACATCTCTCTGATCTCTTCTCCTTCAACAGGGAGAAAGTTCCCTAATTTTTAGGGCTAATGTAATTAGATTGAGATTACTGGATAACTGCCCTATCTTAAGGTTGGTAGAGTTAATTATACCTGCAAAGTTACTTTTGCCATGTAATATAACATATTTACAAATTTCAGGAATTAGGACATGGACATTTTTGGCTAGCCATTCTATTTCCCACACTGTTATAATTTTTGTCTTTTACATCTATCTTATTTTTTAATTTCACTCATTTTTATGGAGTACACCTCTCAGCACAGATGATGATTGAGTTTACTGATATCCTTATTATGGTCTCACATTTGATTTTTATCTTGACAGGGAATAGAATTCTAAATTCAAAATAATTTCCCCTTAAAATTTTGATGGCATTGTGGTCTATCTAATGCTTCTGATAAAAAAATCTAATGCTAATTCAATTATTATTCTTTTATAGAAGATCAGATTATTGTCTCTGAAAGCTTTTAGGCCTATATCTTTTCTTTTTCGATGTTATGAAATATCTTGTTGATGTGGTGAGATGTGGTTTCTTTTACCATTTATTTTGTTCAGCACTAGGAATATCTATCAATCTGAAGACCTGTACTCTTCAGTTCCTTGAAATTTTTCTTCAATTATTTATTCAATTCAGTTCAATTGCTCAGTTGTGTCCAACCTGCCTCTTCTCCAGTTGTTACTGTCTCTTTCTGGAATTCCTATTAGTCATATGATGGACCTACTGAATTAATCCTCCACGTTTTGTTTTTTTTCTTTCAATTTTTCTATGTTTTTGTCTGAATGCTCTGTGTTCTGAAATATTTCAATTAAATCATCTCACTAATGTATTAAAACTTTCATTTTTGTAATCATATTTAAGTCTTACTGTCAGGATGTTTCTTTTTCAAAGTATCCCATTCTCCAATACAATATTTTCTTGACTCTTAGAAAGCTTAATATTATTAAATTTATCATGAATTTCTTTTGGTTCCTAAGCTCAGTCTTTGTAGATAGCTGTTTCCTTAGTTTCATCCTTCATACCATTGATTTTCTTTATATCTCAATGGTTTTTGATTTTTTCATTCACTTTTTAAGAGTAGGGTTCTAAACAGAGGTGAAGAGAGAATAATGAGAAGGGGAACTTGGAGAAACTGAAGTGCAGTGGTTACCTAGAGTTTTTAAACTTACATTTTATGTAGCCCTCTTCTCATTTCCACCCTCTACTTTGTAACTCTAAACCTAGCGTCTTGGATTCTGCTAGGCAGATCAACTCTCTCTCTGAACCATTAGTCACCTCTTGCAAATTCTGAGATGTTACTTTGATGATCTCTGTCATTTAAGAGGTTTCCATACCTCTTTTGATATTTCAGATATCTTTTTGAAATATCTTATCTGTAGATGGTACTTCTCCAAGTCACTTCTGTATTAGAAATTAACTTCTCAATGATTATTTCATTAAGGTTTCAGGAGGAAGGCTAAACAAATAACTAATACTACTAATCTTGCTAAACCATTTTATTTACTTTTGGCTCTGCTCTGGCTCATCATGGGCTTCCCTGGTGGCTCAGAGGTTAAAGCGTCTGCCTGCAATGTGGCAGACCTGGGTTTGATTCCCTGGAGAAGGAAATGGCAACCCACTCCAGTACTCTTGCCTGGAAAATTCCCTGGATGGAGGAGCCTGGTAAGCTACAGTCCATGGAATCTCAGGGTCACACACGACTGAACAACTTTCTCTTCTGGCTCATTATGGAGCATGCATTCACTGACTTTAAACACTTTTAAGATGCTAAGGGTTGTGCTCTCTACAAAAATTAAGCTAAGAAGCTCTCCATCGTGCTTTGGATTTAGAGCACAAGAATAAGCTCTTCAGGAATTTTTAAAACTCACCCATAAATCTGAGTAGGCTGGATGCCTTTTTGTTTTGTGATACAGAGCTTTGCATAATTTTAAAGTCTTACCTACAGCTTCAGTTTTCTACCTTTTTTGAGTCATTTTTTTCCCCCTGAAAAGTGACTATTTCATTTTAGTGTTAATATATATTGGCAGAATGAAGTTGTATAAAGTATTTTAATAATTTTTGAAATTCTCTTTTAAACTGTCAACTTTATTAGTGGCAATATTCCCTTTATTACAATTCCCAAATTCTGTCCATTTTATTGTTATTGCCAAAAACCAGTTTATTATTAGATTATGAGACTATTTATCAATTACTTTCACAATTTTCTTCTAAAAACCTATTTTCTTTTGTTATCTTTAGCAATTTCTTCTTCCTAATTTCAATTAGTTAATTTTGTTCATTTCTAAAATATTCAGATCAATGTTGGTTTACTTTTATTCTTATTTAATAGTAAAATAACCTTGTTCTATATTGTGGTCTGTATCTTACCATTTTAATATAGTTTTCCATTGTCATTACTGTCTAGTATGTAATCACAGTTTTACTGTCTTTTTAGACTCAAAGGTGATTTATACTTTAAAATTTAGAGCTTTTTAGTTCTGTTATTTTTTGGGGGGCTATCCTGTAGCTATTAATTCTTAGCTTTACTTCATTATACCATCTCTGACTTTTTGCAACACTCACGGACTGTGACCCGCCAGGCTCCTCTGTCCATGGAAATCTCCAGGCAAGAATATTGGAGTGGCTTGCTATTTCCTATTCCAGGGGATCTTCCCCACCAAGGGATCCAACTCAGGTCTCCTGCATTATAGGCAGATGCTTTACTGTCTGAGCTACTATACCATCTTTCAGTTTAGTTCAGTTCAGTCGCTCAGTTGTGTCTGATTCTTTGCGACCTCATGGACTGCAGCACACCAGGCCTTCCTGTCCATCACCAACTCCTGGAGTTTACTCAAACTCATGTCCATTGAGTCAGTGATGCCATCCAACCATCTCATCCTCTGTCATCCCTTCTCCTCCTGCCTTCAATCTTTCCCAGCATCAGGGTCTTTTCAAAGGAGCCAGTTCTTCACATCAGGTGGCCAAAGTATTGGAGTTTTAGCTTCAGCATCAGTCCTTGCAATGAATATTCAGGACTGATCTCCTTTAGGATGGACTGGTTGGATCTCCTTGCTGTCCAAGGGACTCTCAAGAGTCTTCTCCAACACCACAGTTCAAAAGCACCAATTCTTTGGCTCTCAGCTTTCTTTATAGTCCAACTCTCACATCCATTCATGACTACTAGAAAAACCATAGCTTTGAATAGACGGACCTTTGTTGGCAAAGTAATGTCTCTGCTTCTTAATATGCTTTCTAGGTTGGTCATAACTTTCCTTCAAAGGAGCAAGTGTCTTTTAATTTCATAGCTGCAGTCACCATCTGCAGTGATTTTGGAGCCTAGTAAAATAGTCAGCCACTGTTTCCACTGTTTCCCCATCTATTTGCCACAAAGTGATGGGACCAGATGCCATGATCATAGTTTTCTGAATGCTGAGCTTTAAGCCAACTTTTTCACTCTCCTATTTCACTTTCATCAAGAGGCTTTTTAGTTCTTCTTCACTTTCTGCCATAAGGGTAGTGTCATCTGTGTATCTGAGGTTATTGATATGTCTTCCGGCAATCTTGATTCCAACTTGTGTTTCATACAGCCCAGTGTTTCTCATGATGTACTCTGCATATAAGTTAAATAAGTCAGGTGACAATATACAGCCTTGAAGTACTCCTTTCCTGACTTGGTACCAGTCTGTTGTTTCATGTCCAGTTCAAACTGTTGCTTCTTGACCTGCATACAGATTTCTCAGGAGGCAGGTTAGGTGGTCTGGTATTTCCATCCCTTTCGGAATTTTCTACAGTTTGTTGTGATCCCACAGTCAAAGGTTTTGGCATACTCAATAAAGCAGAAGTGGATGTTTTTACCATCTTTCAGTTCAGTTCAGTTGTTCAGTCGTGTCTGATTCTTTGCGACCCCATGAATCACAGCATGCCAGGCCTCCCTGTCCATCACCAACTCCTGGAGTTCACTCAGACTCAC
>SJYQ01000682.1:0-73286 GCA_006410935.1 Redunca redunca
GATCCCCCTTGTAACATGGCTCCCATCCCTGCCTCATGGAGAAAGGCGATTTGGGCCAGAGAACCTCCAGGCCTGGCTTGAACTCAGCATCTCCCTCCTCTCCTTCACCCACCCGCCCTTCAGGTGGAAAGCAGAGGAAGCCTGCAGAAGCTGATCCGAATCCGGAATCCCTGGGGAGAGGTGGAGTGGACTGGGCAGTGGAATGACAAGTGAGAAGGGTGGTGGGGGTCTGGCTGGGGGGTGTCTGTCCAGGAAGCTCTGAGAGGGGAGCTAAGCAGAGAGCACACAGCGGCTGTGCTGAGAATAAAGTCCCAGAGCACAGGGCTCCCCTACCCCGAGTGGGACCCATGGGTCTGGTGGCCCCAGGACTCTTCACCAGAATGCTCCAGCCACCTGGCTGCCTTTACAAGGCCCAGGCTCCCGGGATGCTCATCCTTTCATCAGCTCATGGTCCACCCCTTCCCTGGCTCAAAGTCACTCTGCTGTTGGATCTTCAGAGAAAATACACACCTTTCCTCCTCCAAGCACTCCTTCTATCCCAAGGATGTAAACGTTGTGCCAATAGAAGTCCTCTGTTGATGTCCAGGGTTCTTGGTTGGCCTGTTCAACCTTCAACTCTGGGGTGAAATCTCCCATGAGCCCCTCTCCTGGTCTTCCTCTGCTCCTATCTCCATGTCCTCCTCCACAGCCCAGCACCTACAAGTCCACCTTTTCCCTGGCCGATACCCAGGCAGCCTCTGCTATGGCAGAAAGACACCCGCCAGGGCCTGCAGGTCAGCTGCAGAGGCCAAGATGAGCACCCCCTCCCCCCTCCATTGGATTTCTAGTCACCCCTTAAAAGAGCTGCTAAGCCCTTCTCAGTTTGGGTCACTGATGCTACTTCCTATCTATCCAATGGGCTGTGTTCATTTTTTGGAATCTTCCTTGCCACCATCTTCCAGGATAAGGTATCCTCTCACCCTACTGCCCTGCACCTCTCAGCCACCTGGGTGTCACTTCCCTTCCTTACTGGGGTCTGGGCCCTCGGATGAGAGAATGTGTCCCTGGTCCTCAAATTTGGAGCAACTTGGGGAGAAGTCATTGCTCTATACTAATTTCTAATGTCTGTCCCATTGCTTCGTTTTCCAGCTGCCCAAACTGGAACACAGTCGACCCCGAGGAGAGGGAAAGGCTGACCAGACGCCATGAGGATGGTGAATTCTGGTAAGATTCTTGGGCTTTAAGAAAAAAGGTGACTGATCTTTACTCAAAATTGAGTGAGATTATTGTGTGGAGGGCACAGGAGCATGGGATCAGAGTTTTGTTGTTTTAAATTCACTGTAATACCTTGAACAAAAAAATTCCTGAATCCTCTTCAATTTATCCATTTCAACAATTGGGTTTCAAAGCTGAGCACCTTAGCAGAGAAGGCTATGAATTCCTGTAGGAGTGTTCAAGTCCCAAGAGAAAAAGAGGGGAAAGATGGATTTCACTCCTAACGAGTTCCTAGAGAATCTTCCCAAGGCCTCAAGAAACAGGTCCCTGGGAGAACAGGGATGGGCCCGAGCATCTGTGTCTGTGCTGCTCTGAGACCACCCACATCTGTACAGTCCTGGCATCTTACCAACTGAGTGTCCATATTTTGTCTCATTTGATACTTGTGCCTCCTTTGATACCCTCATTTCTACAGATGAGAGTTCTGAGTTTCAGAGAGGCTTAGGTAACTTATTCAAGATTACCAGCTGGAAGGTGGCAGCACCAGGACCGGAACCGGCGCCTTCTGATGGCTGACCTAGTGGCCATGCGGCCCTGACATGCTGTCCACTGGCTGCCCTAACTGCGTCCTAGTCTGGCCTTGGGTGGAAGGTCCAGGCTTGCCAGTGCATCCTCTGGTAACCTGGGTCACGCATCCTTGATTTTGCAGGATGTCTTTCAGCGACTTCCTGAGACATTATTCCCGCCTGGAAATCTGCAACCTGACCCCTGACACACTCACCAGTGACACCTACAAGAAGTGGAAACTCACCAAGATGGATGGGAACTGGAGGCGAGGCTCCACTGCGGGCGGCTGCAGGAACTACCCAAGTGAGCACCCCCCAACCTTACCCTGGGGTGCTGCACCCCAGCCTGGCTGCTCCTACCACTGGGGCCCTCTGTCTCTTCTTCCTGAGTCTCCATCTCAACACCCTCTTGGTCTCCTCAGTCCCTTCCCTTCTGCACTCACCTTTCTACCTGCCTGGGCAGAACCCAATACATGCTGAGTCTGTGATTCCTCTCCAGGCCCTAGATTCCCTGATGCCGTGACCTCACACTGAGGTAGCACTAACCCCACTTCATGCCCATGGGCTACTTTATCCACCCAAAGCCCAAGCAGCTTAGCCCAGCAGAGGTTCTCACCCACTGGGTCTCTGCACATGCAGGCCCTGGTTGTTGCCTGGCAAAACTTTAGTGCCCAATTCACTCAGCCAATGCTGATGGGGCCCTACTCAGAGGAGGGGGCAGTGAGGATTCCTCTACTGGTTCATCCTTTGTTGATTCCCTTGCTCTTCTGCCTCGATGACCCAGTCCTCCCCTGCCCTCTCTACCTCAAAAACTGTCTTATCATGATGACATCTGCCGATTGTGGAATACACATTGGGTGCTAGTCTTCACAGCAGACTTCTGGGCCAGGCACTTTATTATTATCTCCATCTTCAAGATGAGGGGACTTGGTGAAGTTAAATGACTTGCCCAAGGGCCACATAGCCTTGACTGTGCCTGGGGTTAAGAACCCAAGCAGTCAGCCTTTAAGCACTAGCAGCTCATAGAGCCATAGTTTGCCAAGCCCTATACTAGATGTTTGGAGAGGGCAATGACAACCCATTCCAGTATTCTTGCCTAGAGAATCCCATGGACAGAGGAGTCTGGCAACCTGTAGTCCATGGGGTCGCAAAGAGTCAGACACGACTGAGTGACTAACGCATACTAGATGATGCCTTTATTTACAGAATCCAAGTATTATCCCATCAAGGAAGGGGAGGCAATCATATTAATTATCCTTAAATGAATGAATCTCAGCTCCTTCCAGCACCATGGGAGTGGGCAAGGGCACAGGCCCAGGAGGACAGGGACGCAGAACAAGAGGCTGAGATTGTGCACTGGATGTTCCTGGCCTTTAGTTCATTGAGGGAGCTTCAGAGCTAGTCCCCAAGTCTCTCTAGCCATGCCGCCCAAGCCATCTCTGACCCCCGAGTTAGAGCCTGGTGAGGGGAGGATAAAGCAGGGGATGTCACAGCTGAGCCAAAGCAGATCTGGGCCTCAGCTCTGACCACCCTGTTCTGGGGTAAGAAATGCACCCCCCCACCAGCCCTGGTCTCTGGTTCCTCTGCCATCTCCCCCCCGCCCGACCCTCACCCCACTCCCGGCAGCCTCCGCCCCTATGCACACCTGCTGGGCTGGGATCCCGTGTGTTGTGTGTTGGGTGACTGACCCCGCCCCTCTCTGTCTGCAGACACGTTCTGGATGAACCCTCAGTACCTGATCAAGCTGGAGGAAGAGGACGAGGATCAGGAGGACGGGGAGAGCGGCTGCACCTTCCTGGTGGGCCTCATCCAGAAGCACAGGCGGCGGCAGAGGAAGATGGGCGAGGACATGCACACCATTGGCTTCGGCATCTATGAGGTATGGGGGCGGGGCTCCCTCGGGGCGGGGCATCCACGGGGGGGCGGGGCTCCGCCTTCCCTTCCGTCTCGGCTCTTAGCCTCTGCCAGCCCCAGAGGCAGACCTGGGGAGGGGGCCCCAAACCAGAAGCTTGGCCAATGAAAACCAAAGCCAGGGTCCAGGCCAGTCTTAGGAGAAGTCATGCAGGGAGGTCCCTGCAGTTGGTCTGTGTCACTGGAGGCCCCGCTTTCCCTGCAGCCAGCTTCCGGAGGTCCCACGGTATCGAATGGCCTCTTGTAGCCCTTCTCACATCCCCAGGCCTGGCACTCTGGTTGGTCATCAACCTCCAGTAAATCGAAGAGATGTGAACTGAGGACAGAGCATATGAAACCACACCGGGCACCAGCGTGAGGGCAAGAACTGAGCCAGCAGGTGCCTCTCTGGTCCGAGTCCACAGAGTGTCTGCTCTCATGGCAGAGTGCTGGGCAGGGGAGCAGTTAGTTGGTCATAGGCTCCAACCAGGGCTCCGCGGGTGGAGCCCGGCCCCCACATAGGCACGGTGACTGCCCCATGTCCTTTCTTCTGGAGCTTTACAAAATAAACCAAAGCCCAGCTCAGCCACAGTCAGAGAGCAGCCACGTCATTGCCATTACTGGGTCCCCTCCCCACTCCTTTCTACAGCACAGAGAAGAGCTTCTCCCAGCCTGGGGTGAGCAGTGGGAGAAGAGGGGTGAAAGGAGGACTTAAGAGCCGCTGAAGCGGGGTGCAGATCGGTGTGATGGGGGGCCCTGGTAATGTGCTGGAGCTGGCCCACTCTCTCTGGCCCCACCTTTCAGTGAAGTCACGTTGGCAGCCCAAAAATGACCTTGGCAAGGAGTAGGCAGTATTTGCACTGTAGGAATTAGCAAATATTGCAAATTAGGGTTCCCACCATACCCCGAGAGCCGGGCTCCCAGCACAGCACGTGGGAGTCAGGCACAGTGTCAGAGAGAAGGCTCTCTGCTCACTTCACTCATCAGGGCAGTGATCTACCTTTTCACCCACGAACAGGTGGAGTTGGACAAACATCATCGTTGCTAAAAATGCACACAATTCCAACCTCCTCAGTCTCTGAAGTAGGAGCTGAGGACTTCAGAGCCGGGTCAGAATAACCTCCAGAAAAATGCAGACTGAATTGTGACACCCATCCCATCCTACCCCTACCACTCACAGGCTAGGAAATCTAGCCATGGGCTGCAATCTGAGAAGGACCTGGAGGGTCATTTGATCCCATTTTAGAGATAAGAAAACTGAGGCCAGAGAAGGGAAGTGAGTTACTTGAGGAAATACAGATGGAGGTGGCCAACGGGAACCTAGAACTGACACCTGCTGGCTCCAGGCCAGAGCACACCCTGCTGCTGCTTCAAGCAGCTCAGCTCTGTTTTTCCTGGAGGGGAGACGGGGTGTAGGCTTTGCTGCAGGCAGCTGGGTAACTGTAGACAGCCACTTCACAGATCCAAGCCTTGGTTTCATGCTCTATAAGTTAGGAATGGTGCTAAGTGCTCATCCTCATTCTTGCCAAGTCCTGAGAATTTTTTTAAATTTTTTTTAAAATGTGAGAATGCTTTGAGTTCCTTGGAAAATAATTATTTTGATGACTTAGTTATTATTGCTAAGGCTACAGAAGGAGTAGGGTAACAAAGGAAACCATCTCAGTGGTGACATTTCTTTATGGAGCTCTTCCAGAGTCTGAATTACACATGCTTTCCTTTATTTGCAGGTTCCAGAGGAGGTACGTCTGGCACACGACAGCCCCCATCCTTGGGGCTCAGGTTTACCAACAAGGAAAAGGCTTAGACTGCTGGCTCTGGGGTCTCGTGAAGCCGGGGCAGGGGCGCGTGTCTATGAAGAGTAAATGCCCACCCCCGCCCCCTGAGCCCTGGTGAGGTTGCTCAGGTCCTAGGTCTCAGGGTCTAAGCACATGGGGAGGGGGCCGGGACAGTCCCCATGGAACGTACTTTCTCCCTGAGGCTGGCAGAGTCAGACACATTTAGTCCTGGGTGGAGGTTCGTTGGTCCTGGGACTGCGGGTTCTCAGAGTCCTGTAGTGCTCCTGAAATAGGCTAGAGGGACTTCCCTGGCTGTCCAGTGGTTAGAACTCTGCACTGCCAGTGCAGGGGGTGCAAGTTCAATCCCTGGTCAGGGAACTAAGGTCCCACCTGCCTCATGGCATGACCAAAACAAAAAAAACTGGCCTAAAGAGAAATGATGAGCGCTACAAGTGGTGTTATAAGGAGATGGGGGGACATAGCAAGAGACCTGGACCCCGTTCCCAGCTCTGCCACTTGCAGGCTGTGTGACCTTGGACAATTTACCTGTCCTCTCTGAACTTCAGTTTCTTCGTCAGTAAAATTGATCAGCCATCCACCGTACCAGGTTGCTGGGATGCACTGAGATATGTGAGAGCACTTAACAGGCCCACAGTTAGGCCTCCCTGAGCTGTGAGAGGCACAGTTGCGGTGTGTGTCTTTAAAGGCCACGGTCACTCAAGTCAGCGCAAACAAGGCAGGGCAGGTGGTAGCGTCCTGGGCCTTTGTGGATGCTGTGGACAGACTGACACCTGGGTTTGGGAGCTGGGACCCCTCCTCACCCAGGTCCTGTCTGCTTGTGTCAGTGTGTCTACACCACACGGAACCGAGAGGACCCCAGCCATGGGGACTCTGATGTCCCCGAGTCATTGGAGGAAGGCTGAGGACCTCTGTCCGAGCGAAGCGATGGGGTGTCTGCAGACAGTGGGTGCATGCGGGCCCCCTCTTATGTGTGTCTCTGAGCTGCTGTTTGGGCGGGAAGGTTTGCTTTTTATCTGTGACCTCCAGCGTTGTGGCTGTGATCCTCTTACCTCAAGTGGAGAGGGCGGTGCTTGGAGCCCTTCCCTCCATCCACTCCCGCATGCTCCTCTTTCTTCACCAGTTTACTGGACAGACCAACATCCACCTCAGCAAAAAATTCTTCCTGACAACCAGAGCGCGGGAGCGGTCGGACACCTTCATCAACCTGCGGGAGGTGCTCAACCGCTTCAAGCTGCCCCCCGGGGAGTACATCGTGGTGCCTTCCACCTTCGAGCCCAACAAGGACGGCGACTTCTGCATCCGGGTCTTCTCCGAGAAGAAAGCTGACTACCAGTAGGTTGTTCAGCCCTGCTCCTCCCCGCCCCTTGTTCCTGGCCTGCCTGGAGCAACCTCACACCTCTGAACGTCAGTTTCTTTTTCTGTAACACCTGCGGGCTTCAGAGGCGACCTATTGAAGGACCCTAGTGCTGTCATCACGTCAGCAAAGAAAATAGCCAGTCGGGATCTTTGGGGTTAGAAAGGGGTTGTGGCAGAGCCAATCACAGAGCTTAACTTTACAGCTGTGTCTCCGAATGTCCACCAGCTGGGGCGGTGCTGGTGGGACCCTAGTGTTCCCAGTCCGCGGCCTGGCAGAGCCGAGGGTGTGAGTAAGTCTCCCCGCGGCAGTCACTAGGTGTCGAGGTGCTCCCCCTTCCTCACTGGAGCCCAGCTGTCCAGGATCCTTTTCCTCCGACGCCACTCGGTACAGCCTCAATTCTAGTGGCTTCTGCTGCTCCGGCTGCTGCCCAACTGTGTCTGTTCAGCTCGGCCCTTGACTGCATGCGATGTAATCAGGCTGGGGTAACTGAAGCAGATGGAGATTACTGGAAGGCCGTGGAACTCTCTAGAACCGACGGGAGGCTGGACAACAGGATAGAAAAGTGCAGGAACCTCAGATGCTCCTGAGGGCCAGGGTGTGGGAAGCAGGGGGCGTGGTGGCTGCCATGTCCCCTCTGACCTTGAGTCACGTGCTCAAGGTCAAGAGACTCAGCAGAGTGTCTCCATCGGATGGGCTCTAGAAGCTGCCTAGAAGGGGAGGACAGCAGGCAGGAGGGCCAAGGATGATGGCCCGGGCTCCAAGACAGTGCACGGAAGAGGAGGAGTTCCCCTTGAGAAAACTAGGGTGCTGTTAAAGTGAGGGAGTGTCAGAGCTTCGAACAGGTAACATCACTGCCACAGCTGTAGGGCAGGGCCTTGCGCTCAGCTCCTAGGATCCTTGGAGCTGGCCTGGTATTTAGCCTGTGGTCCCCACTGACAAGGAAATGGGGATGTGACCCAGTGCATTGGAATGACACGGTCCTGTGTCAACCTCAGTCCCCTCCCGGGGAAACCTCAACTGCCTCCCAGCCCGCCAACAACTCTGCCATCTCTTGGGGAGCTCCCTCCCTGAAGGGGACACCCCATACCTCAAAGGTGTCCACCTTCTTGTCCCAGGATATTAATCCTGATTCCAACTGTCAGCACCAAGAAGTCCCGGCATGCTTCCTTCTGTGAGGCATCAGCACGGTAGATGGGACTCTTGGTGGTCTAGTTTGAGATCCCAGGGGCTGGAGGAAGACCCTCCTAGGCTTAACTTCCCTTACTGGAGAGCAGAAGGACCCAGCCCTGCACACAGGCATGGGATAAGCCAGCCGGTGCCCGAGCTTCATTTGAAATCTCCCCCAGGCCTCCCCGGCTGCCTGCCTCCTCCCGCCCTAGGCAGCAGGGTATGCTGATTCTCAGGGTGTTCATGAGGGCAAAGAGTGTTTCCAAGGGAACCTAAAAGCTGTTCTGTAGGCCAGAGCACCACCGCCATAGTACATGGGAAGTCTGTGTTCTTTGATGAAGACCAAAAACTAGGGACTGAAAACATTCTGACGCTCCAAGTTTTTTTGGTGATGACACTTTCTTAGATCGTTTCTGCTTTAATTTCTGCTGAAATACAGGGTGTGTTGTCACAGAAACTTGGAATGCAGAGAAACCCTCTGTGCCCACCGCATGCTGGGTGTAATATCCCAGTTCCATTTTAGGAGGGATTTCTGCCCGCTTCCTCTGCAGTAACACACGCCTTCTTTCTGCTTCTAGAGTTGTCGACGATGAAATTGAGGCCAACCTTGAGGAGGTACCATAACTGCTTGAATTCCATGCCTCTGTCCCACACAGCCTAAGAGGAGAGGAGCAGAAAATAACCCCAGGGGTTTTGGAGGCCCCTGGGACTTCAGGAGCACAGCTTGAAACTGGAGTGCAGCCCTGGCCTGGGAGTCTGAGGGCGCCTCCTGCACGGGTTCTGGCTGCCACGTGGGGCCTGGGCGGTGCCCTGGGCGTAGCCCACAGGCATGGGTGCCACAAAGGATGGGACCCCCCAGCTGCTCTGAGCGGTGGGCGGTCTTGCCACTCCCCTTCCTGGACATCAGTTTTCTCATTGGTTAAACAAAAGTGCTGCACAAGATTCCTTAGGTTCCCGAGAGTCCCCAGAGTTGTGATTCGGGGTAAGTCCTGAGGGCTTTGAGGGCTACGGCTCAGGCCTTTCAGACTTGGCCCAGGTGGAGGAAGGAGCACTCTCCAGCCGTCCCGATGCCCGCCGTGGCTCAGTGATTCCGTCACTCTCAGCTGCTGAGGCTCCGTACTCGTCACAGTGAGAGACAGCAATTTCTAACAGCCTCATATCTGCTCTCGACGTGGTCAGTGTCCTTCCAGAACTTGCCAGCTAGTCTTTATGTTTCTGAGCGCGCGTTAATTAGATCATAAAAGTCCATTTTAGTGGAATGTCAGAGAAGATGTCTATGTGAGAATGAGAGTGTAACTCCCTCTCACATAATATTATATTTCCTCTCGTGGGTTTTAACTGGAAAAAAATCTTTTATTAATTCCTCACCTGTCCTTAATCTCAATCTCAGTAACCTTGGAACTCAGGCCCAAGAGAGGGAGAGAGGGTTCCTGAGTGGGGAGGGGGGCCACCCTGGAGGGGAGAGTAGACATCTGCTGGCCACCCTCTCTCACTCTGGGCCTCCCTCGCCTTCCAGATTGACATCAGTGAGGATGACATCGATGATGGATTCAGGAGACTGTTTGCCCAGCTGGCCGGAGAGGTGAGTGGTCCCCAGGTCCCTGTTATGTGCCCTGCTTTGATGCCAAAGAAGAGACAGTCTTTGTCCTCAAGGAGACTTCCATTTAAGTGGGGAGCAGAAACCAAAAAAAAAAAAAAACAGAACAAAAGCAAAGAGGAGTCGCAAACATAACTGAGGTTTCTGCTGAGATTCCTTGCTAACGGCCTCCCTAGAATTTTTGCGCATCAGTCGCCAGGGGCTTCCGCTGTCTGGTCAGCTCTCGATGAGATCCTCCTACCTGAGGACACCAGGCCTCTCCTGTGGCTGTGTCGTTTGCTATCTGCCACTGTGACCGAGGTGTGGAACTCGGCTCCTTCTCCTTGATTCCCACAAAAACATTTGGGGAGATGGAGGGTCTTTAATCTCAAGGATGTAAGCAACAGAGTACCAGACTTCCCTGTTCTTTAAAAAGAAATCTCTCAGCCACTTGGGCTTCAGTCCACTACAAAGTTAGTGGGCCTCCTGTTCCAACAACTTCAAAAAATGTCATTCTCCTCCATATATGGAAGATGCTAGCTCTTGCCAGTGTCCACCGTCGACTCACCTAGGCCTCCTCATCAAAGAGCTGAAGCGGCACCACCTGCTCCTGCATGCCTCCTGGTTTCTAATGGAAGGAGCACCACAGAGATCCATTTCCCCACTAACTGAATCATATACACCGACATACACACCCCCCCACGAAGGCACAGTGTCAACCTTGGTCTCAAATAATAGGGCTTGTCCCCCAGTTACACAATATGTGTACATGAACAGAGGCACCCACACCACTCCTGAGGGGCTCTGGCATCAGAGGCCACAGAGAAAGTGCTGGGCCAGTTCTTGGAGACAGCTGGTTCCAACTAACGCCACAGGAAGGCAGGTCTGGGTTTTAAAGGGAGGGGAAGGCATGCTGTGTGAGAGGAATAGAGTAAAGAACTGAGTGTGAAGACCACAAACATGGATAGATGGAGGATTTATTCTTTACCTTCTCTACAGCAAGGCAATGGTGAATGAACTCTGCCTGTTTTAATGTTGCCCATTGAAACACTAACTACAATTCGGGCTGCGGCTGTGCTACTCACCGGGGCCGTATAGGGGCGGCAGCATCATCTCCTGGGGGCTTGTTAGGAATGCACATGCGGGACCTCCCTGGTGGTCCAGTGGTTCAGACTGCAGCGGAGCACTGGTTCGATCCCTAGTTGGGGAACTGAGATCCCTCATGCCACACAGCAAGGCCAAAAAAATAAATAAATGAGTAAAGAAAAAATTAAGTGCTATAAAAATAAAGTAAAATATTAGCATCTTTAAAAAACAGAAATGCGCACGCATAGACCTTGCAGGGCTCTGCTGGACACTGGTACCCACCTGCTCTTCTGTGCTACATGCATCCCAAGGGAGCCAGTAATGACACTCTGGTTGTGTGTCTCCACAGGATGCAGAGATTTCTGCCTTTGAGTTGCAGACAATCCTGAAACGAGTGCTAGCAAAGCGTGAGTATCCCCTCCTTGCAAATCCCTCATCCTGCTCATCCTCCTGCAGTATGAGGGGACACGGGGATTCTTCCCTTTCCCATCTCAGCTACTGTGATGGCTGAACCATCATTCCCAGTCCTGCTCAAATACTGCCACCACCAACAAAGAACTGGATGAAGGAGGTTCTACTCAATGTGATTTAAAAAAAAAGAAAGGGCAAAGGTAGGACTTCCTGGTGATCCATTGGTTAAGACGCCTCACTCCCAATGCAGTGGGCATGGGTTCCCATCCCTGATCAGGGAACTAAAATCCCACATGCCATGTGGCTTGGCCTAAAAAGGCAAATGTTTCTGGAGTCTGGCAGTCAAAAGTCATACCCAGGTTTCCGTGACTTACTAGCTCTGTGGTCTAAACGAAATTAGGTAACTTCCCTGACCCTTTGTTTCTTTATCTGCAAAATAGGCACATGTTTATTTATCTCTTCAGAGTGACTGAGATGACATGTAGGAATTGCGTAGCACCAAGTCTGGGCTCTGTAAATGGTGGCTGTTACCATGATTAATTGGTAAGAAAGAGTGAGTCAGTCCAGACGAAGGGAGCCAGAAAGCACTCCCCATGGCTGGACTCCCAGCTGTGTTCAGTGGGGAACGACTGACAGAGCGGCAAAAGCTCACTGATTAGCCAAGATGGAAAAATGCATGATCTCTCTTTCACTCAAACTGAGGGGATGGCATTAAGAAGGCTCATCTTCCAAATGTGTGTCTAACTGCGCCTGGTCGGACCAGTTCTTATTGGGAGAAATGTCACTTCAGTTGACCCAGTGAGCCAGGCAAGTGGCTTCAAGGCTGCCCAAATGGCTGCTTTCAGCCTGGGCTGACGGGCTTCCACAAAGAGTGGGCAGAAGTGGGTGGAAGCTTGAGAAGGAACTAGAGAGCCATGGTCCTCACATACCCTTTCAGGTTTAACTATTTCTTAGGCAAAAACTAGGGCTTCCCAGATGACTGTAGTGGTAGAGAACTCACATGCTTATGCAGGAGACATAAGAGACACCGGTTTGATGCAGGGCAACCCACTCCAGTATTCTTGCCTGGAGAATCCCATAGACAGAGGCGCCTGGCAGGCCACAGTCCACAGGGTCACACAGAGTCGGACACGAGTTAGCACACATGCGAGCAAAAAATAACAAGGGGTGGATAGTCCACCTCCCCAGTGTTGATCACCACTGCAGAGGTTAGCGAGAAGGTGTGCACGCATGTGCGCACACTCACACACACATATACACAGAGGCATTCCCCCCTCACGTTATCCCGAGAACTATGCTGCTTTGATCAGACAGCAGCAGTCCACTGAGCAGGGTCTGTAGAGTATCAGGAGTTCTCAGACCAAATCAGAAACAAGTGAGTATGTTGTCAGGTCTGAGTGTCAGTCTGGGGATTGTCTCCAGAAGTCCGGGGGACTGCACTCTGGCTCAATCCCAAGAGATGAAAATCCTCCTCTGGAAGCCAAAGAAGGTTCTAGGCCAGCAGGGTCTTCCATCACAGTGGATGCCAACAACACACCCTTCATGGGAACCATCTGTGGCCTTGGAACAAATGGCTGCTTTTGAGCCTCTGTGATTCGAAGAGCTGCAGTTAGGGGGTCAATTGGCCAGAAAGGCTGGGCCAGGGCAGGGCTTCCCCAAGACTCGTCCCGGTCCTAGGCCCCCCTCCTCTGATCTGGGGGTGACGAGAAGATGGTGTTTACCCTCAAGGCCGCCAGGCACAAGTGAGGTCACGGGCTCTTCAGCTGTGTGGCCGTCATGAGCCCAGGGACACTGAGCCTTATTGTTTCTGCACAGATGTTGCGGGGTGGGCGGTATGGCCAGCTCAGATTCAGCTGCTCATTGTTGGGGGCGCAGCAGTGGCCTCCCCCGCACCTCAGAGCACGGTACCTTCCCCCAAGCAATGCCTGGTGACTCCTCCTTCTGCCCAAGGGCCCCACGCACAGTCTCATGCCTACACGGAGAAGGAGTGAGTGCCCAGAAGGGCAGCTTTGAGACAGGTTAGGTCCTAACCTTTCATGGCAAAAGGGATGGGCTCCCCTGAAGGCTGTGGGACTGCACCTACTGACCACCAATTACACAGGACTCACCTTGCAAGTGACTCACCCAGGAGAACACAGGCTCCAGCCCTCAATTCCCACCCAGCTGGGGACACACAGGACCCCTGAATGCCTACAGAGAGACAGTTAAGTAAACATCTTCCTCTTCAGGACCCAGCCTAGAATGAACACATGGGGCTTCCGATCTGTCCACAGGTGGCTTTGCACTTAAAGGCCCAGACCCTTATCATCCTGTTATTTATTTAAAAAACACTTGGCCGTCCTTGGTAGTCCTATGGTTAAGACTCCACCTTCCAATGCAGGGGGCAAGGTTTCAAACCCTGGTCGGGGAACTAAGATACCACGTGCCATGTGTCACAATCAAAAAAAAATTTTAACAAAATTTTTTAGAAAGCTCTTATTAAAATCCTGAGTGCCCCATGGCTAATATACAGAGAAGTCAAAAAAAGGTTATACATCTCTGCACTGTCCCAGTATTGTGGCCATCAGCCTTATGTGGCTATTTAAAATAACTTAAGTGGCTCCTCTGGTGGCTCAGCAGTAAAGAATCCACCTGCAATGCAGGAGACACTGGGTTCAGTCCCTGGGTGGGGAAGATCCCCTGGGGGAGGAAATGGCAACCCACTCCAGTATTCTTGCTGGGAAAATCCCATGGACTCAGGAACCTGGTGGGCTACAGTCCATGGGGTCACAAGGAGTCCGAAGTGACAACGACTTAGCACACACAAGTGGATCCCATGTCAGGGGTTCAGAAACAGGACTTCCCTGTCCTCCTAGAAGGTCATGTTGAACAGCACTGCTCCACAAGATGTTCTTCTCACACGTCTTATGTCTCCTAGGCCAAGATATCAAGTCCGACGGCTTCAGCATTGAGACCTGCAAGATCATGGTGGACATGCTCGACGTATCCTTTAACAGGCCCTGAGGACAGAGGCTGGGGAGTATGAAACTGCATTCTGGGAAGGTTCAAACACAGGCTTCCTTCCCCTCACAGCGGCCAGCTGTCCCCGCCGGCTGAGGCGTAGGACTTGTTAGCACTGACCTCGCTCACTGGGGAAATTCAGGAAACTTCAAATGAGGGAATGCAAGATGCCACATTCACTCCAGCCCTCTCCCCTCCCACCACCCCCACCACAGGCTGAGTGGTTCCTGGGCTCTTGCAAAAAGTGCCCAACAGCACACCCACCGTCACTGCCCAGGGCAGTTTGGACTTATTACCTCTAGGGGAACAGTCCCTAAAACATGGTATTTCTGATGTGAATGTTTCCCCAGGCATGGCTTTCTTTCCTGATTCCTAAGATCGCCCCCACCCCCCCAACAAGAGCACAGTCCTTCATCTTTGCTCTGGCCCCTTCCTAGGCCACCACCCGGCCCTGAGGCCAACTCCTCACCCATCCAGTGTCCTTCCTGCTTCCTGGGAGGTGCTGAGCAGGAGTGGCCTGGATGGTCCAAGCTGCTGTGAAGCTTCGTTTGGTGGGCCCTTGGCACCTGCTGTGAGCTCCCCTCACAAAAATCCTCTTAGAAATAATAATTCTCCCCGAATGGGCAAGGGCCGGGCCATTAAAAGCCACCTGAAGCCTCTGCATATCATCCGATGGCTCATGGCTAGCAAGACCTGGGGCCTTCAGCAGATCACCCCCAGACCAGTCAGCATGCAGTCAGGGGGCCTGCAGGTCTCTACTGGGCCCATCCACCAGTCCTTAGAGGGAGGTCTAGCCAGTGTGAAGAGTGGAAAAGGGCCTTCGGCGAGGGCTCCTCATGGATGACTGGGGTTACCAGACTCCCTAGGGGAAAGGACAGACGAGGTGACTCAGCCCAGGTGGACCCAGACTCTGGGAGCTTTCCTTAACTGAAGGCAGTCGGATGGGAGTGGCAAACTGGGTCTGAAGGAGTTCTACATTCTCTGGACGAAGATTCAGAAATACCAAGTGAGAGCCCATGAGGGCCGGGTGGCAGGGATGGTGGGTCTGTGTCGGGATGTGGAGGAACAGCTCCAAGGGGAGGGGATTGTACCTGTGATGGAGCTCAGAATGGATGCAAACAGGTTGGGGCAAATTAAGTGGCATACTTCCTGCCTTATGGACTGGAAACGGGGTCATCTAAAAGCTACCATCAAACGTCCCAAAAAGGTTTGTGTAACTGTAATCCCTTGTAGTTTGGGTTTCTGACAGCTCAAATGAAAAGATTACAGAAGATAGTAACAGGACTCATGGAGTTGGCTAGGTGATTTGATGGGCTTATTTATAATCCAGCTTACACAAAGAGGCAAAATACTATGTAAGGCTGAAACGTGGATGATTTTTTCCAAGGCCAAAGCAGAGGTACAGAGCTGGAAACACCCCAGCCCCCACTTAGCACACAGCACAGAGGTAACTTGCTGCCTTTCAGGTCATGATTTTCTGTTTTGCATGTTCCAGAAAATTTACCGGGAAATCGATGTGGACCGGTCTGGAACCATGAACTCCTATGAGATGCGGAAAGCATTAGAAGCAGCAGGTAATACTTCCTCACTGTATTTTCTTTCTTTTATCTGTAGAACATCCGAAAACTTAGACTATATGATACAAAGCTTGGTAAACTATGAAATAAAGTAGGCACTGGTTCAATACAAACACATCCTTTTCATTCGCCTTTTAAAAATGAATTGGTAAAATGAAACGGAGTCCAGGATGTGTCTGCTCTCGAAGGCTTCTTGAATCCCATTTCCCTCTGAGGGCCCCGGTGGGTTGCAGGCAAAGTCAGTTCTCAACAGAGCCACCACTCCCACTGCCCACTCCCCACTCTGTTCAGGTCCAGAGCTGGTTCAGCAGAAGTGGGGTGTCCAGCTCCATCCTTGAGTGAGGCCCTAACAGAACGTGATGTCCGTAAAAAAGGACACGCGCTGTGGGAGACCTGCAGAGTGGGAGACTGGTGTGGGGACAGATAGGACAGCATGGAGTTGTTCATTCGATGGGATAATGCTGCAGCAGAGACCCCCAAGTTAAGTGGTTTAAACAACATACACCGTTCTCTCACATAGCAATTCAAGCTAGAGCCGTCCAAGGCTAGGATGGTGTCCGGGACCCAGGTTCCCTCTGTCATACTGTGTCACCAGCCTGCAGAGCATTGCCTGTATCTGCAGGCCCAAAGCCACAGGCTAGCAACAGGCTGACAGAAGGAGGGAAAGACAGTCTGCTTGTCTTCATACATATAAGGGCTTCCCTGGTAGCTCAGCTGGTTAAGAATCCGCCTGCAATGCAGGAGACCCCAGTTCAATTCCTCGGTGGGGAAGATCCCCCAGAGAAGGGATAGGCTACCCACTCCAGTTTTCGTGGGCTTCCCTAGTGGTTCAGACAGTAAAGAATCCACCTGCAATGCTGAAGACCTGGGTTCAATCCCTGGGTTGGGAAGATCCCCTGGAGGAGAGCATAGCAACTCACTCCAATAATCGTGCCTGGAAAATCCCCATGAACAGAGGAGCCTAGCAGGCTACAGTCCATAGGGTTGCAAAGAGCTGGACATGGCTGAGCAAGTAAGTGCACGCACACACACATATAAAGTATTTTTTATCTGGCTGCTTGCCATCTTCCTTGGGTCATGTGAGATCTTTCATCATGTTATGTGGACTCAGTAGTTCGTGTTGTGCGGGCTCAGTTGCCCCAAGGCATGTGGGATCTTAGTTCCCCAACCAGTCATGAACGCATGTCCCTTGCATTGCAAGGTGGATTCTTAACCAGTGGACCACCAGGGAAGTCCCGATCTCCTTGCCTTTAAGGGCATACATCACTCTGTACACAAATCCCAGTGCCAGGGCTTAGTCATAAGGCCTCAGAGGACTGCAAGGGAAACTGAGAAATGTAGCCTGAATTCTAGGCAGCCACAACCTGTTAAAAATTCTCCTACTATGGGAGACCTCCTAGGTGGTCCGGTGATTAAGACTCCACACTCCCAATGCAGGGGGCCCAGGTTCAATCCCTGGTCAGGGAACTAGAGCCCGCATGCCACAACTAAAGAGCCTGTGTGCCCCAACTGAAAGATCCTGCATGTGGCAACAAAGACCCTTTGTGCTGCAGCTAAGACACAGCACAGCCAAATTTAAAAAAAAAAAAAAAAATTCCACTACTATGGAAAAAGGGAAAATTAATACTGGTTTAGCATGAAGTTTCTGCCACATCCATCCAGCAACGCCAGAGGCACTGGGTTTGCAAAATAAACAGTCGCACAGCAGAGCAGCCAGGGGGACCAAAGCAATGACAACTGTCACCTAAACTGCCCCGCCAGGTCCACAGCCCATGCATAGAGCCCAGGGGTGCAATCGAACACCTCGCCATCAGTTTGCTTATTCATTTAACTTCAGGTTTCAAGATGCCCTGTCAGCTCCACCAAGTGATCGTCGCCCGCTTTGCAGATGACGAGCTCATCATCGATTTTGACAATTTTGTCCGGTGTTTGATTCGACTGGAGACACTATTCAGTAAGTGCCCATTGGGGGAAAAGACCCATTTCAGTTCTCTCGGCAGGAAAGCACCCTACTTTTGCTCATGGGTGAAACAACCTGAGCCAGAGACGAAGTCTGTTCAGCTGAGAATGAAACTCCTTCTTTAATCTGGGAATAGTGGGAAGAAATCATAGCTGTGACATTCGATGAAATCAGCTACCAGTCCAAGGAAGCGGATAATGTGATCTTTGTTTTAGCTCACTCATTTATGCGACATCCTTTTTCTTCCTCCACAGGAATATTTAAGCAGCTGGACCCCGAGAATACTGGAATGATCCAGCTCGATCTTATCTCTGTAAGTCAGCAGCCTCCCAGCCCTGACTCCTAGGGAAGAAGGGCTGTTACCGGGGTGACAGAGGCCTGGAGTTTTTGGTCTGTCAGCCGCAGGCTGTAAATGGTTATGAGATCCCAAACTGCCCTTCTGTTTGGTTGTTCCCAACTACTCATTGATTCTCCAATCCAAGAAAATATACCTGGCTCCTCCTCCCATGAGCTTTGCCTTGAGAATAGCACAAAGTTAGAATAAGGAGAGGGTGGCTGCAGAATGCCTCTTAGAAAAATGACCTGCTAATTAGCAAGCATGAGAGAAGGTGCTTATTATGCAAAGAAGTCCTTTGGCTGAAAGTTAAGTGGGTCTTAGGAAGATCCATCATTCCTAGTTCTGCTTAAGGACTTTGTGAGCAAATTACTTTTCTCCATTTCCTCTGCCCTTGAAGTAAAACTAACAATAGTGACTAAGCTTGCCATGTGTAATAATTGTGTTCATATGGTTTAGAACCCAGTGACAGCCACCTATAAAATGATCACCAATCCAAATTCAGTTGGTACTCCAGTTCCACAGAAAGCAAAGCACAAAATGTTCTCTTGTCATCCAAAGATGGAAAGTACTCTCACTTCAAAGGAAGTCACTGGGGTTACTTTCATCCTCACAGGGCCCCAGCCTGCTTTTCCTCTGTCCGAGGGGGAGCTGAGCTTGGAGCAGCAAGGGCTACCTACAGAGGGTGGGGTGGCATGACCAGTGCTGAGTGGGGATGACCTGATCCCACGGGCCAAAGAGGAGCAGACTGGCAAGGACAGGGAGTGGGATTGGGGGATGAGGGACTGGCACTTCCTTCCTTGAATTTAGAACTCTGGAGGAACCCAGCAACTAAATGACTCTTTCAGTCTGCTATTATGCATAGATACATTTTAGCTGGTTCCAAAGAACTAATTTGCTTGAAACTCAAGCAGCCCAGGAAATAACCCTCCCCTGAGACTGCAGTTAAGGGCATTCCAGTTAGGGCCTAAACATGCCACATGTGAAGTTTGCAACTGTAGTCCCCTTTATCATTCTCAATGGAAATCTTATTCCTCCCCAGCTGCCACTGTTCCCTATGACCAGCCTACTCACACCACCATCCCCATTTCCTCTGAGAAGCATCTTACCCACTGGCTTTCCATCCTTTCTAAGCCTTTCCTTTTACAGGTCCCTGGAGTTCCCTACTCTCTTTTTTTGTTTGTTTTTGGCTAAGGCGGTAACAGCAGGAAGATCTCCCCTTTGGTTTGCCGTGATGGTCAACCTTACCTGCAGGCTAGACCTGGGAAGCTTCAAAAAGTCCTGATGTCCAGGCCCATTCCAGACTTAATTTCATTAGAATCTGGTGTAAAGTTCCCAGATTCCTCCAATATAGAACTAAGTAAGGTTGGAGAACCCAAGCTAACCTCTGATGTGACACTCTGAGGCAGAGGTGGAAATGCTAATTCAAGTGTCCAAGTTTCCGGTTTCAGGCGTTTCAGTCATCCCTGTAATTCGATTCGTGACCACCTGATTCAAATAACCACTTTTTACTGCCCTGTAAAAAGCTAGACTGTAGAAATCAGGTAGAAAAAATGAGTTAGTGCAGTCATTTCTTAACCCTTAATCAGCTTTTCTAGTGTAACAATCAATCTTTCAAAATAATCTACACCCTTTGAGTTTAAAAAGTGATCCCTGATTTTTTTTTTCTTCTTTTCCTCACAGTGGCTGAGTTTTTCAGTACTTTGAAGTGATAACCAATCTGCCTGAAGACTTCTCATGAAAGAAAATCAGCTGAGGACTAAGCCTCCACGGAGAAACTTTTTATCTAGATCTTGAAATTACGGGAACATTTACTTAAACTGATGATTAGAGCTGAAAATGATACTGTCGACTTGAGAAAGCAGAACTTTCAGATATCAAAGTAAAAGATTTGCATATAATTATACTAAATGCGAGTCACTTAACTCTTGACAAACTTAGGAAAAAACCTTCCATCTGTATATAGTATACACTTTTTACTTTTACACACTTTCCTGTTTAGAGCAATATTAAATCAGGAAAAACTGCAGGGAGGTGTTTAACAGCTGAGCTCAATTGAACATTCAGTCAACCTCAAAGGACACAACGTCCTTGCCAGCAATAGTTAAAGCAACTTCAAGTTTAAAAATGCAGCTACGACATCTACCAAACAGCTGTCCAGGGATTCCTTATTGCCCTTGAGTAAAATGGAAAAATATGATGCATCATGAAGGCATCTCAAGAGGCCAGGTGAGAAGGACATCTCAGTCATTGGGTTAAGAGATTTTATATAACATTGATTTGTTAACTAGCATGTCTTAAGTGCTGGAGCGCATCTGGTCTTAACACACTGAGCGTTAATGATACCAAAAGGATGCTACTCTGGCTCAGCTGAAGCACTGACCCAAACTGGGCATCTGTCCACAAGCCCACTGTGATGGAAGACAGCACAGCTGTTCGCCGCCCGCCTCAAACCTTCCCGAACTTCCCCACTAGCATCCATGCATGGACTGGGGGAAAGTCTCGTAGAAACCCCCAGGGAAACCACCCGAGCTTGTTTCCTGGCTTTAACTTGGGGAAAATGCTAGTGACATTATACAAATACTGCCTTGTTGCCTTATCTTCTTCCAAGTGTACTGTTCAATAAAGAGTCGCCCAGAAAATCCCATGTGGGTGCTGTTCTTCCTGGAGAGGCGCAGCAGTGAGCACCCCCCATCACAGCCCATTCCACTCGAGCAAGGCGCGCTCCCTCCCTCCGAAACTGCCTGTATTGGGAGGAGGGGCCTGCTCATCTGCCATTTCGTGGAACTGTAAAACTTTGTAAAAATCCAATTCAGAAGCTCTGATAATTGACCCTAAAGTTAGCTCCAACGTCTGCTGTTTCTTGGTCTCCTGAAGAGGCCACCGGCAGTTTCCTGCTGTGCCTGCCGAGGAGTGTCCCTTTGGTGGAGGGAGCAAGAGCGATCCGGGAAGGCATGCAGCTAAAGCCCTGGTCAACTGCTGGGGATCCTTGAGGAATGGTGGACGGGAAAGATGACTAGGAAAGAGGTAAACGGCACTCGCTGGCTACTGGCCTGACCGCTTTTGATGATCACCACTTACTTCCCAAGTCAAATCCTATGAACTCATAGTTGCTCAGGTTGGGCCCACCTGAGATAATCTAGGATAATCTCCCTATCGTCAGGTCAGTTGATTCAGTTCAGTCGCTCAGTCGTGTCCGACTCTTTGCGACCCCGTGAATCGCAGCACACCAGGCCTCCCTGTCCATCACCAACTCCCAGAGTTCACTCAGACTCATGTCCATCAAGTCAGTGATGCCATCCGGCCATCTCATCCTCTCTCGTCCCCAATTTAAATTTGAAAAATCCTTGGCAGTACCTAGATTAGTGCTTGATTAAATAACCAGGCATCTCAGGCTGAGGCTGGGACACCCAAGACCAAGGTGCCAGCAGATCCAGTGTCTAGTGAGAATGGCAGCTTTCTTGGGGTATCCTCACAGAGTATACTAGACTTTTCCTTTTATCAGGACACTAAGTTCATGCAGCCCCACCCTCATGTAAAACTAATCACCTCCCAAAGGCCCCACCTCCAAATACTATCACAGTGGGGATGAGGGTGTCGACAGGAATTTTAGGGGGACACAAATATTCAGTCCACAACACAGCAGGACAAGAATATGGGGGACTGGCGGGGCATCTGCAGAACTGTCTACCACACAGGTCCTCTGACATTTCATCCATGTTTTCTCTGTTCACTGTTAGTCTGAAAGGCACAGTATGTTCTGCTATCTACCTTCCTTTCTTGCTAGAATTTACTACTTGTAAAAATGTCTAAGGAAACGTGACCACTCGTTTTCTCACCTGTATCTTCTAATAAATGAAACAGTTTTACTAAGCAAAATGAGGTCCCAAACAGTTCACGAACTTGGTAACATATTAATGTGCAGGTTGGGGCTACATAACTTTACATCCTATAACTCAATGTATATAACCATATGAAGAATCTGAAATAAAATGAGGACACAAACAGCCTGTCAGAAGCTCTAGGTAAAGGTACAAGTTTCTATCACCATGGCCTCTAAGGTCTTTTATAAAAAGTCTTAATTCTATAGACCACCACAAAAATCACAAATTGCAAAACTGAGCAAAGAAATATTTAATCACATGGCTGGTGAAGAAATTATTTTTCAGCAGAGTATGATATTCCAATGACTTAGGAACTTGAAACACAGCTGTTAATGACATAAAAAACTAAAGCCAGTAAAAAGCTTAGAGTCAAAAAGTTTAATTTTATTACAATTATTTTTAAAGTCAACTATGATCTTGACAAATATCATGAGTAAGTCTATAGCAAGTCTCTAATTTCTGAGATACAAAAGACAATAAATATAGATTTAAATCTCAGCCTAAAAACAAGAATCTAAGTCTACCTGTAGTGTAGTGTGGTTTCAATATTTCAAAGATACGGTGCTACGAGGAATCATACCATCAAGTTATTGCTCACTGACAACCATCAAACAGTTCTTCACAGACCATACACAGTGTGCGGCGCCTTTGGGCCTCCATCAAAGTCCCCCGCGGGCCTGCTGTTCTGGGGGACAATCAGAGATGGCACCATGGTGGCACTGGTCCTTCTGGTGGGAGGACAGGGTGTGGCAGGCGCTGAAACACACCACCGGAAGCAGGCCAAGGAGCCGACCTCCCAGTAGTCCAATAAGTGGTCCCGTTTCTTGCAGAGAACAGGATTGTCACCACGGACCTTTCGGAGTACAACACAGGGCACCCTGCCCAGCGCGGCGCATCAGCTTCCTGCCAAGCTCTGCTCCATCGAGCTGAGCATCCTTCGCCAACAGTGGCTGCTCCAAGCCTTCATCTTCTTCCAGAGCTCCTTCCTCACGGCTTTCAAGTTACTGTGTCGTTAAAATAGTCTTGAGAAATTTCTGCCACAAACGATCATACTGTTTTCTTCTTAGTGGTAACAGAGATTAATTCTTCATGAACTAAACGTCTGCAAAGTTTCAGGCCAAGCTCCTTTGTCTTGGTTTAATTCTTGGGTATAGCTGTTAAAAGAATTTTTTAAATATTTACATATGCACAGACATGGGAGTATAACACACCTTCAAAGAAATTATGGGGGTAGGGGTGGGGGAGGAACGTTGATGTCACAGGAGAGAAATTAAACCAAAGAAAGGACTCTCCGCCATGTGAAGCAACCAGAGCAGCTGAATAACTCTTGCTGTCATAGGGGTTCCCTCAACGGGAACACCCCTGGTGCAGTGACATAAAATCTGGGATGTCTCAGAGCACTAACCACCTCTGTGCAGCCTACTGAACTGCAAATCAAGTCCAACAAGGACCACAAAGGACTAGAAGTGACTTGCAATATGCTATAAGCTCCAACACGGAGAACTTCTGTTCTGAGGGAAAAGATAAGGAGTTGAAAAGTCTCTTTGAACTTTATGCACAATGGACGTCACGTGGCATCACGGGACTGGAGACCGTCACGGACGAAATGCCACAGACTAGAAGTCTACAGATTTGAGGGAGGATACATGGAGTTTTTTTTGTTTTAGGATCTCGTGCTTTTGTGTTTTCCATAACAAGAGCTGGGAAGGAGAGTGTTCATGAAGCCAAGAGCGAGTCAGACTACTCATTCAACTGGCAAACAAAACCAAACCCTTCCTCCCGCCTTCTCCTCCTCCAGACAAAGGGGAAAAAAAGAAAATCGACTTGGACTTCAAGCCAAAGCTGAAAAGTTAACTGAGGGATCAATGTTATATCAAGGACTGCTTCTCTCTGTGAGGAAAGATACTTGACCAATACAGTCTTCAAAACTTGTATGTGAGCCTCTGACTAAAAATTCAACATTTAGGCAATCTCCTTTTCAAAAAAACTTCAAAAGAAACCCAAGGAAGTTGTGTAGAGGCCACTTCTACAAAGGACTAAGAATATTTAAATGTTGGATTAAAATGAAAATCTTCAATCCAGTCCACTGATTTCAGAACCTTTGAAAGCCATACACAGGAGGAGAGCTTGGTATCTGACCAAGTGCTTCCACACTTGGGAACGAATCATTCTCCCCACGTTTCAGTAACCACTGGACCTCTCTGTTAAAAAATTAAAGTAAGACCCAAATAATCAACTACTTCTAAGGGGCAGAGCTTTCCCCAAGAAACTATAAGAAGTAAAAGTACACATTTGCTCTTGGTGTTCATTAAAGAAGGAAAGTGGCTGCATGTAAGAGATTATGCTTCTCTGGCACTAAAGTCTTTGCAGAAGCAAACAAGAGGGCTCGAAAGAGAAGCATCTCTATATTTCTACTTTTGTCTGGTAATTTGAAAAGCTTTTTTGAAGGGCTCCATGGCTTGTTTTTGTTTTTTTTTTCCATTTTCATTACGATCAGATGAATAAAATATTATCCAACCCCAAATGTTTAACTTAATAATAAATTTTGCTCCCAGGAAGACAGGCATCAAGATGAAAGTGAAAGTGAAGGTCACTCAGTCGTGTCTGACTCTTTGCGACCCCATGGACTATACAGTCCATGGAATTCTCCAGGCCAGAAAACTGGAGTGTGTAGCCTTTCCCTTCTCCAGGGGATCTTCCAGGTCTCCCGAATTATAGGCAGATTCTTTACCAGCTGAGCCACAAGGGAAGCCCAAGAATACTGGAGTGGGTAGCCTATCCCCTTCTCCAGCGGATCTTCCCAACCCAGGAATCAAACCAGGGTCTCCTGCATTGCAAGCGGATTCTTTACCAACTGAGCTATGAGAGAGTCAAGATGTATGAAGTCATTTATACTGTACATCAAACAACAAAGGAGAAGAATGAGTCAGAATGAGGAGACATGAGCCAGAATCCAAGCTCCAGAGCCCAACACTGAAGTGTTCTTAGCCATCTCCCCAGAGAGTAATGCCTGGGCAGAGGGACACTCCCAGATGCTGCCTGGTTTAGGACCTCAAGCTGGGCAGAAGCTCTATGCAGGCACAGACCATGCTGGCCTGACAAATGAGAAAATACAATAAAAATATCTCCCATTTGCTGTACATTAGACTCCATCCACCAATAATACTAGCCTTTCCCCGAAAATACCCCCAGAATGTCTGCCCAAAGAGTGCAGTCCCTTCAGACTAATGTAGACATGTTGTTGGTTTATACGTGCTGGTATGATCTGATTACTTTCTTGGTTTATATAAAACAAAATTCAACGGTAGAGCAAGAACAAAGAATCTTGCCTCTGGTGCCCTGTTCAAACTCTCTAGCAGATTCACAAATCCCAACTTAAATACAAAATGTATTTCAAATTTCGTAAGCTCAATTCCCATCACACTGTCCAATTATCTTCACTCTATTTATAAATGAAGATGGAACCCCAGACTTCTAGGGGTTGGTAAACCTGTAAATATGCTATTGATCATAATAGAAATCACTGGAAATGAGGTTCTGGGTCTAAATTTAAGACTATCAAAAATGTTAAATTCCACCTATTAACAAAGGGCAGCAGGCTGCACTGAACCTGCAATACACGGCCATTTTCCCCAAGCCCCTCTCTGACGCACACACAGACATGATTCACTTACTCCCAGCAAATTGCGTGGAACATATCCTTCCTTGTCGTTCAGGCGGGCCCACCACCATTCAATCTCATCTTCGTCTTCCCTGCGCACGATTGTCATGCAGTCTCCTTCTTTCATGGGCAACTCGTCGTCATTCTGAGGTTCATAGTCCCAAAGTGCATAAATGACCCCTTTATTCATTATGCCCATTTTCTCCTGAACTCCTAAAATCATGTAAGATACAGCACAGAATAAGTAACTCAGAGGATACCACGCTCAGAACCTGCAGCTCCATGAAACTAAATGAGAAGTAATGGGGACCTGCTGGAATGGGAGAAAACTACTACATTAAACATTCAATAAATAAACTTCCTGGGGCTGGGGGAAGGAGAGGAATGCCAGCAGGGTAGAAGGAACATATAAAAGACAAGTTAATGTATGCTATTAGCTTTAAACCAGCTCTAAAATTAACCAACACTTTATAAGCAGCTCTCAAAACTACTCTCACTCAGAATACAAAAACAATTACAAACCCAGGAATGAAAAAAACAACTGTTCAGGTCTAGAATATTAAAAAAGTGAATGAAAAAAAAAAAAAAAGTGAATGAGACATCTGTCAAATTTTAGCAGACCCACTAAGTGCAATGACCAAGGAACTGTGGGATCATTTCTGTTCTCTGCCTAAAACTTACAGCAGGCAGAGAAAAAAGATCAAAGTCTTGTGCCTGTTAAAGTGGTTTCTATTAATTTCCAAACAAGGAAAGATGGAAGAAATAAATATATATAATGTTAGAATGCAGAAGTAGGGACCGGTATTAGGATATAAAAATCTATGTATAGTCAACTTGAATGAGAATCAGCATTCTAAAAGTCACTGGAGTCCACAAACTGGGGGGAAGGAAAAAAAAAACCCCAAATGCTCACTTTTTACCAGAGTTAACAACAGATCTGCAGATGAACTAGGATTGCAGGTTTCATCTTTCTCCATTTATACCTCCCTGTCCTCTAAGGTGACGCTAATAAGGAGTCACAATCATCAACAGGCAGGCAACACAGGGGAAGGGGAAGAGGAATCAAGACAACAATCTCCCGAGCAAGGCAGACTTCGTTATTATTTTCACTTTTTTAGAAAAGCCAGAAAAATATCTGCTTGCTTATGAATAGTCAGGTCTTTCAACTTACGTGAACCTAAATTATTAATCATAAGCCTATTTTTCCTGTGTCAGTTAATGATGCAGCACATGCTACCTGTCTCTCACTCTGGGCAAAACTAAAAATTAAATCATTCTTTTCCAAAAGAAGGCTCTGCCTATCTAGAGGGTCAGGTTTCTACTCATGGGGACAAGTGAATTTCCAACTTTCCTGCTTATATAAGACATGCAAAATATGAGAGATTCACAAGGACAGTAAGACTTGATACAACCCATGATTCCACTAAGTTTTAAAGCTGGCCAGATTTGTTATCTGTTTGGGATGGAATGATGCACTCGAAATAACAACTCGAGTCTCAATTCCAGGAAATCATTAGACATGAAAGACAATTTCTCATTGTTTATCAAACTAAGAGTTATAAATGATTGTTTTAAACTGTTTCTGAGGGCCTAAAAACATGCTGCACCTCACTGGTAATTTGGGAAATGCAAACTATAAAGCCACAGTGGGATAGGATTCCAAACCCACCGAAGGTTAAAGAGAACACGGAGCAGAAGGAACACTCTGCTGACAGGCCTCCCTGTGACCTGGCAACTACTTCTAGGGACACCAGGAGACGAGGACAGAAATGGTCGCCAGGGCGGAAGGAAGGAAGCAGGGAAGAGAGAGGGAGGGAGGGAGGAATGAAGCGGGAAAACAACCCAATGTCCACCCAAAGTAGAAGGGAAATACAGCTTGTGGGAGAGTCCCAAAATGGAGCAGCAGCAATGAAAAGGAGCGTCAGCTACAGGCACCACCACCAATGACTCAAAGCCACAGTGAGTGAGCAAGGGAGCCCGGCACCACTGGTACCGTTTATTCTACATAAAAGTCCAAAACGGGCAGATAAACAATATTAGTTGTAGGAGTCATACAGAGGTGATACAACTACTGTTATCAGTTCCAGGGGGCAGTCACCAAAGATGTGAGAGGGGCTCTGTTAGGAGAGGGGGCCCCCACTGATGGCTGAGAGAGCTCAGGTTCTGTTTCCCAGGCTGGATACCTGGATGCTTCACTGTGTTCAGTCTAGTAGCATCGGTATTTAAACTACACATCAGAAATGCTCTCAGTATCCACAATACGTTTCACAAATTCTTAAAATTTCTGGTCAAATGTCCTTAGATGTTTTTAAAAATCATATTCTGACTTAAATATAGCTCAACCACCAATATGAGCTATATTTTTTCAATACATGTTTTTAATAAAACAAAACACATATTACATAATACTGATTTTTAAATACAATAATACAACAAAATTATTTTTCGATCTAGAGTTCAGGACACAAACACTAAATGATCATAATATCAACAATAAAAACTAAGAGCTGAGAGATAAAGAAGAGAACCTACAGTCTGTGGTTCTTCCTCTGACTCTCTCCCTTCTCTCCTAGAGCCTGAAAACAGGCCTAGTCGCACCCTGAGCACAGCCAGAGAAGACATTTCACCTTGGGCATCTTCCCATGTCTGATGCCTGAGTGGTTTGGGGTCCTGGGACCTGCCGCCTCATTTGTCTCTGGCTTTATCGCTTCTCCCTTCCTCGCAAGCCAGCCTAAAAACAAATACTAACCTCAACTTCTAAGATTTGTAAATAAAATTTTTCCCTGTAAATAACAATGCCAACCAACATCTATCCATCTAAAACCTCAAGTCCATTTTTCTCTGGGTACAGCACTGATGTTATTATCCATTAGAATCATACTCTCAAAAATAAGAGAACAGAAGAGTCAAAAAATTAGCTCTGAAGTACATTCAGACAAGTCTGAATCAGATTTATCTACTTTGTGACAAGTCTGATTTAGCAGGAAAACTTGAATCAGTTGGATTCTTATTCCAACAATGCATTTCTCTTGATCATCTTAGAAGGGGGGAGGAGAGTTCTGCGTACTTATGCGCAAGATACAGCAAGATACAGCATCATTTGCCAAGTACTGAGGTCTTACTAGAGGATCTTTTGATGGTCAAAAGCTATTAATCCTGCTAGATGCAATGCTGCATCACTGTCTTTTGTTGGTAAAGATGTCCCTGACAACAGCCGCTTCTAGACACACACGCGCGCACACACACACACACACACACACACACACACAAAAGCTGTATTCACATTTGAGATCAAGGCTGCCCTATTTTCAATGCCTAGGACAACGTACCAACACAAAATGCTTTCCCAAATAATAAGTGAAAGTCGTTTAATCGTGTCTGACTCTGCGACCTCATGGACTACACAGTCCATGGAATTCTCCAGGCCAGAATACTGGCGTGGGTAGCCTTTCCCTTTTCCGGGGGATCTTCCCAAGCCCAGGGAGCGAACCCAGGTTTCCTGCATTGCAGACGGATTCTTTACCAGCTGAGCCACAAGGGAAGCCCAAGAATACTGAAGTGGGTAGCCTATCCCTTCTCCAGCAGATCTTCCCGACCCAGGAACCAAACCAGGGTCTCCTGTATTGCAGGCGGATTCCTTATCAACTGAGTTATCAGGGAAGTCCCAAATAATAAGAAAACTTATCAAATGATACCATAAAGATACAGGATACACGAATGCAGTAATCAATACGTGTGTATCTAGTTGCTCCATACCATACAGAAATTGCGAGCACTGGGTGTAGCCTTCTTCCATCTCCTCGCACTTATCGGCAGCCGTCTGCATATCACTGTAGGTCATGGCAAACACAGCGGCTCCTGACTCCACCAAGAACTTACACACCTGGACGTTGTTACAGGAGGCAGCGCAATGCAGGGGGGTCCTGTGGAGAAGGACACAGCAAGGGCTAGAGACGGTTTCCCAAACTGAACGACAACTGCTATGACAGAGTATCTGTAAAGAGAGTTCTCAAGTCTGTCATCTACCAAGCCCCTCCTGAAAACCTTTCACACCGATTTTTGAAAATCAGTTAAACCCAGACATCTGAGCCCATCTGAGAATTACAGAGCCACAAAGGTAAACGTCAGCGTGCTGGACTACGCCAGGGCCAGGGCAGCACAGCAGGTGAACCAAGCACAGGAGTGAAAGGACAGGGAAGTGTCTGATAATCTAAGGCAGGATAACATGTATCTAGTTCACGCTCGGGAGCATCCAGTCTAATTATTCCTGCCACAGTGGAGGTTCTAATTCTTTAAATAACAGGTCTTTCCTCAAAACATGCACCTTTAAAGATCCCTTTTAAAGGAACTAAGTTGTACCTAAAGAACTCCCTTCATCCAACACTCAAAATCCTTACTAAAACTTAATTGGGGAAAAAAAATGCCAATTCAATCTGGATCAGAAAAAGATGACTGTAAAACACACATCTCAATCTCTGATGAGCAGATACTTATGAATACCATGACAGAGAATCTTCTCTAGCATCTCCAATGTTTTGTAATGTATTATAAATGACTCTGGATTCATAGTAAAGGTGGAAAAGTCAGGACCACTGCTCAAACTCAGAAGACAGGCTTGAAGACATTAATCAGGCGCTGAAATACAAGAAATTTCACTTCTTTACCCTCTTCTTTCCTCCCCTCATCATTTTATTCCCTTTGGGTCTTTCAGAATAGAAATTTATTTCCTATCACCCATCCCAAACACTGTGTTCAACACTAGTTCAGAGAATATTACTATAGATTTTTGAACTGCATGGCTTTTTTAACAGTGAACAATTATACATAATCTAAACTCCCAATATCAGGAAAACAAAGGCATTATGACACACTAAGAATTTGTTTTGCTTATGGTATAAAAAAGACAAATACTACACGTTATCACTTATATGCAGAATCTAAAAAATAAACAAATGAATACAAGAAAACATGTAGACTCACAGATGTAGAGAACAAACTAGTGGTTACCAGCGAGGAAAGTGCAGCAAGGAAGACAATAAGACAGGGATAAGGGACTCGGAGAGACAAACTACTATGTATAAAACAAATACACTACAGCACAGGAAACAGAGCCAGTATTTTAAAAATAACTAAGCAGAGTACAATCCATAAGACCTTTGAATCCCTATGCTATACACCTGAAACTAATATAATATTGTAACTCAACTATATCTCAATTTAAAAAAACAAAACCCCACTGAGAGCTAAACTAAAAAAACAAAAAGAGAGACATGAAAAGCTATACACACACACACACACACACATATTCATAAATGAGCCTGAAGGAAATAAAATACTGACGGTGGGGTACACATGGCTTGTTTTCCTCATTTCTCTATTTTTGCATGTTTCCATATTGGGCTCTTATTTTATACATATTAATTTTTTTAAAACTGCAACCAAAATGTTTATCAGAGTATCATTTATAACAAAACAAAAAATTGGAAAAACAATATAAATGTCTAATAAGGAGACAGTCAAAATAAATGAGTCACAGCCAAGTGGTAGAAGAGGCTTTTCTGAATTTATGCATATGGGTGTCTGCAATTATCTGCAACATAAATTTTCTATCACAATTATTTCCATATCAAGAGAAAAAAACAGACTATAAAATTAAAATACTTGAGTAAACATGGTGTGATTTACAACTTAAAAAAATTTTCCATATAGAAAGAAGTAAATTTTTGGTATTACCCCTGCCACAAAAGCATATCATAATTTAAAATTTTATTTTTTCAAAAAATGAAATACAAAATTTCCTATCCATTCAGTTATCCTGATAACTACAGTTATCAGGAGTAACAGTAACTTATTTGGGCCTTTGATATTATTAGTTAATAATAATGTGTTATCTTATGAACAATAATATTAATCATTTGCAATAGTATCTCCTGGGATTTATCCACAAACCAATTCCACAAACTGCTCCATGAAAAATGGATTCCCTAGTCAAAAATATTTGGGAAAGGTTATAAATTATTCAATACGATCCCCTCTTAAGAGACACATGGTAGTTTCAAGGAGGTGAAGGAAATGCTTAAATGAGCATTTCTCAGATCTGCTGAAACATGCTAGTGAACTGTGTACCTCCTTGGGACATTTCTTATTTTTATTATTTAACTACTAAACTTCTAAAATTCCATCTGCTTCCAGAATGGGAGTGAGAGGACTGTTACCATGAGGACATATTAATTCCTTGAAAGCGTCTCCCACGTCTCTCCTTTTAGATTATAAATAGCGTGAGGACATGCACTGACATACTTTTTTGCCTTCCAGAAGCACCTACAACACTGCTCCTCTGCTGCCTACACAGCAGATACAACTGAAGCCAGAATGGAGTTTAAAAGAAAATCTTACCATCCATCACTGTCAGCAGCATTGACATTTACACCAAACTGTACCAGGAATTTCACAATTTCAGTGTGACCTGCACACACAGCGTTGTGAAGAGCTGTAATACCTTCATCATTAGGCAGGCTTGGGTCATCAACCTATAACGTCAATAAGAAGGGCGACTGTTACTCAAATTTCTTGTTGCCCGAATGATCAAATATTAGCTGGCTCTTTAGGATTAAGAGAACTGAAAGAGACTCTTGTAGTAATTTTTTTTTAAAGAAAATCATAACTAAAACCTACAGAAGCCAAAAAAACTGTACCAAGAACAGTTCTAGAAGATAGACATTAAGTACGCACTCACTATAAAAAGGTTTTTTAAAAACTGAAAAAGTCCCAGAAACTATAACCTTACAGTCATTTTTGTTTATTTATCCTCCAACTTCCCACCACAAATTAGTGTCTAAGCAGAAGTCACATTTGCCATAAAGAGAAAGAAAGGTCAAACTAAAAATATTTTAAATAGCAGGCTTCTGAAAAGTAGGGACCACAATTGAAACCACTGCAGAGTACAAATCCATACATGAACAATTTTTAAAGGAGGGTCATGATCTCCCTGGGAGAGCAAAGTAACCCCAGAGAAAACTGAACGTCACACTCTTAAAACAGAGAAGCTGGTTGTGGAGCATGCTCAAAAGTTCCTCTCAACAAACCCAACTTCAAAAAGAGAAAACAATGTAAATTACAGTAGCTTTCTGATGAGAGTTTTAAAACAAAACACAAGGTCATATTTATGAAATTAACTAATTCAACCATACCTCATAAATAATTCTCTGTACAAGGTCAAATTCCCCCTCCAAAGAGGAATCTAGAAGCAAAGCAAGAGGGTTGAATTTCACCCTCATTCCATGTGCAATCCGCTCGGAACCAGTTTTACGCAAGTTTGTCCTTTTGCCCTGCAGAAGAAACACAGGGAAGATTTAGGAGACCAAAAAATAACAAAAAGGAGAGGAGTAACATCTCAGCTGAGTTAGTAAAAAGAACTTTAAAATATATATTTAGCACATTTTATTAAAGTGTAACATTATGCTAGAAAGTATATAAATCATAATACATAGCTTAATATTTATATATGCACGTAACAGAGTGGAAAGAACTTAACTCTTTAAAACTTAGTGAAATCACATTTGGGTAACACTGGGCTAAGAGTAAAATCTGTAAAGCAGACTGGATATTTGTCGAGGATCAAAATTAGCCAAGACTGGTCTTTAAATTACCTAATATACTAGAACAAACCCCACATGATTAATCTGAGCAAGAGCACAAACACTAAATTGTGATAGCTGACATTTATTGAATGATTATTCTTTTATTCTTCACGAAAACTCTTATTATCCCATTTTACAGATAAGGAAATTGAGGCACACAGCCTGTAAACATCAGTCAGAGACAGAATCAAATCCAAGTAATCAGGCTTCTTCAAAACCCTTTCCTTTTAACCATTTCACAACATAAAGCCTCTTGTGGGGTTGGAGAGGAAAGTATAAGGAAAAATATAAAGATCAGTCTGACTTAGATAAACCAGGGAAGAATCCTACCAGTCTTAAAATGCTATCACTATTTTATATTTGAAAATTTAACTGTATTCCAAGATACACGAATAAATTATCAAGTCTTCTCTACATTTCAATACATCAGGCTTAAAAAAATTAGGCAACCAGATCTAACATTCTCCCTAAGATAGGTTTCTTAAACCCAACCAACAGAGTAGAAACATTTCCTAGGGTATGATATACCACACTTCTTTCTTTTATTTCAGATGTGGAAACCACTGAGTTCTGAAAAACCTTAAGTGGCAATCAACATATCTCACAAATGTGCAGTGGCTAAAACACTGTCTCTTGAAAAAAAAAAGTGTAAATATTACATGGCAGCAATAATACAACTCATAAATAGTACAGTCATATCCACTTTCAAACAAAAGTACAAAACAGAGGCTTCTACTTAACATGAGCTAAGAATGAAAAACTATAAATCCCTTTCCTAGGAAGAGAATAACAGGATCTCACTTGTTTAACACTAAGAGAATCATGCCTCAGAACTTAGAAGCATGAATTTGTTAAAAAAAAAAAAAGTATTAAGTTCTATTTTAAAACCTTTCCCCTTACAATTCAATATGCACTGTCTAAAACTTTTAAACAAATGTTGACTGTAAACTAGTAGCTAAGGCAACTTGCGTGAACTTCCAGATGTTCAAGCTGGTTTTAGAAAAGGCAGAGGAACCAGAGATCAAACTGCCAACATCCGCTGGATCATGGAAAAAGCAGAGAGTTCCAGAAAAACATCTATTTCTGCTTTATTGCCTATGCCAAAGCCTTTGACTGTGTGGATCACAATAAACTGTGGAAAATTCTGAAAGAGATGGGAATACCAGACCACCTGACCTGCCTCTTGAGAAATCTGTATGCAGGTCAGGAAGCAACAGTTAGAACTGGACATGGAACAACAGACTGGTTCCAAATAGGAAAAGAAGTATGTCAAGGCTGTATATTGTCACCCTGCTTATTTAACTTCTATGCAGAGTACATCATGAGAAACGCTGGGCTGGAAGAAGCACAAGCTGGAATCAAGACTGCCAGGAGACATATCAATAACCTCAGATACGCAGATGACACCACCCTTATGGCAGAAAGTGAAGAGGAACTAAGGAGCCTCTTGATGAAAGTGAAAGAGGAGAGTGAAAAAGCTGGCTTAAAGCTCAACATTCAGAAAACAAAGATCATGGCATCTGGTCCCATCACTTCATGGGAAATAGATGGGGAAACAGTGGAAACAGTGTTAGACTTTATTTTTTGGGCTCCAAAATCACTGCGGATGGTGATTGCAGCCATGAAATTAAAAGACGCTTACTCCTCGGAAGAAAAGTTACGACCATCCTAGATAGCATATTCAAAAGCAGAGACATCAGTTTGCGAACAAAGGTCCGTTTAGTCAAGGCTATGGTTTTTCCAGTGGTCATGTATGGATGTGAGAGTTGGACTGTGAAGAAGGCTGAGCGCCGAAGAACTGAAGAATTGATGCTTTTGAACTGTGGTGTTGGAGAAGACTCTTGAGAGTCCCTTGGACTGCAAGGAGATCCAACCAGTCCGTTCTGAAGGAGATCAACCCTGGGATTTCTTTGGAAGGAATGATGCTAAAACTGAAACTCCAGTACTTTGGTCACCTCGTGCGAAGAGTTGACTCATTGGAAAAGACTCTGATGCTGGGAGGGATTGGGGGTAGGAGGAGAAGGGGACGACAGAGGATGAGATGGCTGGATGGCATCACTGACTCGATGGACGTGAGTCTGAGTGAACTTCGCGAGTTGGTGATGGACAGGGAGGCCTGCTGTGCTGCGATTCATGGGGTTGCAAAGAGTCAGACACAACTGAGCGACTGAACTGAATTGAACTGAAAGCAACTTTGGATAATCATTATTTTTGAATATGACCACATCTAAATATGCAATAAGGGATCAAATGTATAAAGCACTTTAAAAAAAAAGCTTTAGCAATATTTATTTATTTAAATTTTTTGGCCACGTGGCATGTGGGATCCTAGTTCCCCAACAAGGGATCTTTTGATCCCTCTTGTAGGGAAGCAAGGAGTCTTAACCACTGGATCGCCAGGAAGGTATCTAGATCAGTTTTTTAGAAATTCTTATAATATACTATGTTGCCTTTGCCCAGGTTTTAAAAATTCATAACTTGCATTCCTACTGAAATAAAATTGACTTCAAATTAAACTCTGAAAAGACCGACTTTAGACATTCTCAGGTTTTGATCTTCTCGCTACTTCAAAGAGGCATAATAAACTCCCAAAGAAAAGCTTAATATTTGGAAGGAGTCTGGGAGACATGCCCAAGTCAAAACACACAAAGCTTTCGAATAGCTTCATGTCATCTAAAATGTATGGGATGCGCAAAAGCAGATCTAAGAGGGAGCTTTCTTTACACACTTAACCCAGGAAACAAGAAAAACCTCAAATGAACAACCTAATCTTATATTTAATGCAACTAGAGAAAGAACAAGAAAACCCTATGTCAGCAGAAGGAATCACAAAGATTAGAGCAGAAATAAATGAAATAGAGATACAGAAAACAACAGACAAGATGAATGAAACCAAAAGCTGGTTCTTTGAAAAGGTAAAATTGATAAAACCTTTAGCCAGACTCACCAAGAAAAAAGGGAGAGGGCGCAAATCAATAAAATTAGAAACGAAAGACGGAAGTTGCCACTGACACCACAGAAATACCAAGGACCTTGAGAGACTACTAGAAACAATTCATGCCAATAATATGGACAACCTGGAAGAAATGCAAATTCTTAGAAAGGTACAATCTTCCAAGGCTGAACCAGGAAGAAATAGAAAATATGAACAGACCAATTACAATTGCTGAAACAGAGTAACTTAATGTCAGAGCACAAGGAAACCTGAGAGATCACTATGATACCCGGAGATTTGAAACCAGGCTGAAGGTGAGGATGAGGCTAAAGATTGTGTACCCCACTCTCTCCTACGCCCCAATTCAAGCAGAACCCAATTCTTCCAGGACCTTTACAATTTTATCGATGTCGGAAGTTGGAGGTTCCATCTAAACATGACACTGAAAATCTGAAAATAAATTTCAATGCTAGAAAAAGTAAAGTTTGAAAGAGTGATGTCACCAACAGGAAGTTAAACCATCTGCCTTATTTCACAGTGCTAAACGAATGATCAAAAATTCCAGACGCAGTCTTTTCATTCCCAGTGTTGCTTCCCTAACATGCATGCGACACCCACTACAGAAGAAACAGCAGACGTGGTATTTATAGGTGTAAGAACCAAACTTTTGTTTCCTTCATGAAGAAAGGGGTTCTTCCCAAAAAGGGAAAATGTTCATGATACTGAATATACTGCATTTTGGTAACATTTGTAAGATCCACTCTGTGCCAAGAGAATTGCAAAATAAAAGGCAAGCTGTGGAAGACGTTTGTTACAATCAGCAGTTTAAACACAGATCTTCATTTGTGAATGGCTGTAAGTACTTGCTGGTGTTTTGCTGAGTTGTGACCATCAGCCACCAAGAAGGCTGATAAAAGCTTTCTGCAATGAGGTTTTACTTACAGGAGGCAGAGAAACCTGCCCGGTGATCTCAGGCGGACACAAGCTCACAGAGTCTTCTCCCGGGCCTTCTGGTTCCCCAGATGGGTATGGCGGGGGTGGGTAGGGGGGGTACTCCTCCAGGTACACTTCCAGCAGAGGGGGAGCCTCTGGGCTTGGTTCTTCCACACTGTTCTGGAAATCCGGGCTGCTGTCTGGGACCCCTTCAGGCACATGCTCGAGGTCTGCAGAAGGCACTGGCGCGCCGCTGCTCTCTGTATCGGTGCTCCCGGCCTCCTCCAGGGACGCCGGCTCAGAAACCAGAGGGACCACCTCCTTCTCTGGCTCCACAGGCAAATATGGATTCTGGATCTCCAGCGGGCTTTCCGGGCTGGCAGTCCCAGAAGCAGACTTGGACGGGTAAGCTGGGACAGAAATGGTCTCCATGGCGGCGATGGTGGTCCGCTGATACAGAAGTTTCTGAATATTCGGCCCATTAGGACCCTCGGGTTCTGTAATAGAGCTGCGTTTCTTTAGCGGCCGTGGGGCGTTCGACAGTTTCTTTCGTAGGGCTTCCAGGTCAGCATCACTCTGGTTTCGGTAAGGATTAGATAGGAAAGGCAGTAATTTGGTCGGGCTGAGCGGCCGAGGAATCCTTTCATTTTCGTGGGTCTCCTGAACTGAAGAAACAGGCTCTGTTTCGGGTTCTGGGCTGCCAGATTTGCCCTGGTTATTGGAATAAACGTTCTCTGGGAGCTGCTGTTGGTTCTGAGAGGCAGCAATCACAGGCTTCCCATACACTAATTGCAATTGGGGGGAAAAAAAAAGCCTTGATTAATATTAAACAAAACTAGCAAATGACAGACAGAAGTAACAATAATTAAAGCCTCTTTTAATTTCATAGTTATTACATAAATACCCTTCAGTACAACTACGTTTTAAAAATAACAAACAGAGCAAGGTTTCCACCACTGCATAATATATTTAGGTTAAATCAAAACCCTCACTGACTGTAAACAGGCTCAATTATTTTACGTATCAATAAGAAAATGCTGCCAGTACAATTGTAAGAAATCACTTACATAGCATCCACATTTAAATTGTTGAAATGTAAAATACATAAATAAATAAAATGTCAAACTGTGAAAAAGATTTAGAACCAACGAAAACTGGTGATCCTTTCATGTGTCCAAATTAAAACTAAACATGGGTGATCCCATCTTTTACAGTTTTCGAAAGTAAATCAATGTGAGAAATCATCTGGCTCACAAAATTATTAATAACCACCTATATTTACAAAAACTAGTCCCCTTAGACATTCTATCACCATTATCTAATTCCCAAATTATTACATGAGCAGTTCACACCGAAGACTCTCGAAAAGAGAAAGATGAAGTACATATACAAACTCTCTGCTGTGTAATTACTTCCATGACATTTGGGGCCACAATTACATGCTTATTTCATAACTAGAAAGTCTTTTCATTCATTTAAAACATATTTAATTTTATTCTAGTCCCAAAAAGTAATGACTCTTAGAAAGGACCCAACAAATGACCAGACCATGTACATTTAACACAAAGTAACCTTTTGATGTTTTATATTTAAGTAGTAGCTGTGTCCTCATTAGAACAACTTAAAATATAGTGGAGAGCATTAAAATAAAAAATTAAAAAAAAAAGCCATTCACAGAGGAAGCTGTCCAATCCTCTATGCCCCAAGAATGTCTGGTCAGACCTCGAGCGAAGACACAGCCTTCTGCACGGTAATTACCCACAGGCACTCTTCCCCCCTCACCAAGGGGCTTGTCCATGAACAGGAAACAAACACACATGGGAAACTCAACACAGGAGGTGATGTCATCCCTGCAGGTTTTACTTATCTATTTCATTCATTTATTTCATTTTACTCATATTTTATCTACCTATCATTTTCAGCTACCACAACAGCTGGCATTTAGCACAAACTCCTTTAAACTCCCCATGTAGAACAGGAGAAAAGTGAAAGTGAAGTCAGTCGCCCAGTTGTGTCTGACTCTTTGCAAACCCATGGACTGTAGCCCACCAGGCTCCCCTGTCCATGGGGATTCTCCAGGCCAGAAAACTGGAGTGGGTAACCATTCCCTTCTCCAGGGGATCTTCCCAACCCGGGGATCAAACCCAGGTCTCCTGCTTTGCAGGCAGATTCTGTACCATCTGAGCCACCAGAGAAGCCCTATGCAGCACAGAAGCCATACTGAAATAAACTCTTAGGACAAAAGCATCAGTCAAAGCAGGTACAAGTCACCGTACTGTTCACAGAGAGGGCAGCTCCAGTGAAGGACAGAAGCACATCCACGCAGGTGAAGATGAGACCCAGAATCTTACCGCTTGGAAAGTGGGGCGCTCGGGGGTGGGGCTTGGTCAGCGCGCTCTGCACAGCCTGTTGGAAGTTTTTCCCGGGAGCCTGGTGCTGTGTGTACATGGAGTATATGGAGCTGGCGGCCACCGTCTGGGGTTTTCTGAAGGGTGGAAGGAGGGCGTCCTTGGAAGGCTGAGGCGTGAAGGGTCGGACAGCGGCAGCAGGGGGACTCTCTTGCTTAGAACCTGGAGGAAGGGTCTGGTCTGCTGGGCCCACTGAAGGCCCGCCGGGGGCCAGCAGGCCCCTCTGCTGCTGCACGATGGGTTTGGGTTTACCTCCCATGGATGCAACAGACGCTGACAACTGTGGAGCAGTTCCATCTGGCTTCATGTCGGATGGTGACTGGTTAGTTTGTCCGAAATAAGGCAAACTTATCTGTTTTGGTTTTGATGGGACAGGAGGTGGTATCTTAGCCACATTTTTATTTGCAGCCTGTAAATACACACACACATATCCAGTTAAAATACTGTGTAACTGGGTACATGGAATGTTCTAGATAACCTAAGTTTTACAAGTGTCAATATAGACTGAAAAGATTAGCTCTACATTGAAAGGTCATTACAAAGTTTTAAATCTCTGACTTTAATCACATGTAAAAGGACCTTCAGTGATGCAATACAATTCCTATACTCGGTACGACTTCCTCCAAGTCAGCCCTTCCTACTGGGGCAACTGTTTAAGTGTCCACTTGAAAACCTTTCAATTGCCATTTTACATATTCACAGATGGCACGGATAACTGAAAACCATTCCTGTTCAATGGAACTTCATGCAATCTGGGCCGTGTTGTAAAAAGAAAAAAGAAAAACAACAAAAAACCTCCTAACTGGATCACACAGCCACAGCCTGCTTGTCAAAGGCTGGGATTCTAAACGTTATGGAAGATTTACCATCAAATTGCTTGATATTGCTTTAACCCCAAACTTTGAAGAGACAACGTAACTAAGCAGTATGAACACAATGTTCTTTAATGCGCTTGTATTTTTTAGAGTCGCACAAAATAAGACCCACAAGCCAGTCAGTCATGCTCCTCCTGTATGTTGGGAGACCACAAATACACTCAAGTAACAGAACTGAAAATAACAGAATGCAGTTATATTTTCTAATCTTCCAGACTTTGTTTCTTTATTCTCCCTCACATTAATACTTTCTCTTTTGAAAAATGCACAAAGAATTACTATTAAATGTTAAAACTGGGACATCCTCACATACCTGAGCATCCCGCAAGATGTCTTCACTGCTCTGGTTCTTCCTCAGGGTTCCGAAAGCAGGTGGGGCGGCAGACTGGTCCACGGTGTCGAACATCGAAAAGGGACGCACTTTCTTCTCCTTCTCCCTCAACGGAACCTCTCCATCATCCACTGAAGAAGACAGAAAAAAAAAAAAAAATCACTCTAATAATCAAACTGCTTGTGATAAAAATTTCTTACTCACGTTACTCTCTCCACAATCTCTTTGAAATCCTATAGTCATTAAATGCTCTATTTTTAAATTAAGTCGATTAAGGAATAACCCCACACTATAATGCTAGTACCTTAATTCCCTGGCTAAAGGAAGCTGGTCTAGAAATAAACACAGTCCCTGGTTTTAACACACTAGAGAGTAGCAATCTAAAAAAGAATACTTAGAGCCCTCAGACACCCAAAAGAGAATGCTCAGGGACAGCACAAGTAAACCTCACCTTGGTCTGGAACATTCCCAGAGCTTTTAGACACAGACGCAGAGGGTTGGCTAGAGAAAAGATCTGCATTCGGAGGAGTCCAATCAGGGCCAAGCAGATGGATTTTAGAGCCTAGAACACGGAAAAGTAGCTGCAATAACCCAGCACGCTAAGGAGATCTTTAATCGTTCCCTCTGAGGCTAAGAGGTTTAATCCCGTGAAAGTGAAAGTCGCTCAGTTGTGTCTGACCCTTTGTGACCCCATGGACTATACATATACAGTCCATGGAATTCTCCAGGCCAGAATACTAGAGTGGATAGCCTTTCCCTTCTCTAGGGGATCTTCCCAAACACAGGGTTCCCGCATTTTAGGCAGATTCTTTACCAGCTGAGCCACAAGGAAAGCCCTTAATCTCTAAAACTCGGTTTATATCTCAGACTCACAACAAGCCCAGTAAACTTACTTAGAAACATCAGATTTTATACTTGTATTAACAATGTAAGAGTGTTCTCATTTACTTAAAATAATCACGATCAACACAAACTCTGCCTGAAGCAGCAAGGACACGACTTCTCACAGGGTAAAGAAACATCACCATCACACCCAGAAAACGACTTCCAATTCAGCAAACCAAGGGCTTGCTGGTGTGTCTTATGTATCCGCCACAAGTGATGTATGCGCAACAAAAGCAAAAACTCAGGCTTTCAGCCCGTGACTCTGACCACAGTCTTGGATAAATCAAAATATTCAAGTGTTTTCTACACTGGCATTTAAGTTTCAAAGCCACAGCTTTTCTTTTACAGAAGCAACTCTTTCTACAATAAAATCCAGACTACGTAGCACTACTGCGTCATAGCGGTAATTACAGCGAAACAATAAATAATTTTAAAGTTAGCTATTATTTACACATGATAGTGGCTAGGGAAAAGACACAATTCTATTTTTTTCTCCTGAATAATAAGCTCATTAAAGGATATTTTCACCCAGCTTTTCCTACAACTCTCCTTTCATTTTCTCCTCTTATTAATATATAACACTCTGGCATGCACCCCACCCTCCAAAATATCTGAGGACTACACACAGAAAGCAAAGGTCACTAACACAAGGAGCCTCTATTACCTTCACTTTTTAAAAAGAAATATTTTTTTTTATAATTGAAGGATAATTGCTTTACAGAATTTTGTTGTCTTCTGTCAAACCTCAACATGAATCAGCCATAGATATACAGTATCCTCTCCCTCCTTTTACCTTCACTTTTATCTCCTAGTGTTTCCTTTTATTATAAACATTATCCATAGGCAAATTCTCATGCAGAAGCACACACGAACAGTAAACACCAGCCATCAACAGAGTGGACCCACCACCTCGGTTTGCGGAGGTGATGCCACTAACACATATCTGGCCTTTTTACACAACAGGGAAGGTTCTCAAGCTGTTAACCTCAGATCAAAATTTCTTTATTAATGAGAAGAAATTCAAGCCGATTTTTAGGTTTTCAAAAACCGGATGTTTTATTTCATTTCCTGAGAACTATATTACTGAGCATTAAGAAAATTATCATGTCTTAAGGCCAAAGAACACAAGGTTTTCAGAATTTCAACATGAACAAGGAATAAATAGGAAGACACCTTTAAAACTCAAAACTTGGGGGGGGGGTCTAAATTAAAAAAAAAAACTTGCTATGAAGCACAAATAAAAGAAAGGTAAACCAAAATAAATAAATAAATAAAACTCAAACCTGAGGGAAAATCAGTGAGGAGGGGAACAGCTAGGCCATGGAAGGACTAGGAAGTGCCTAATTTTACCTTTCGCTTGCGAGGCGGCCCCAGATCTCATGTTGGGCAGCGTCTGGACTTTCATGGGCCCCTCGGAAGCCTGCGTAGCCCCAGGTCCATCGGGCAGGGCTGGCTTCACCAGAAGTTCGGGCCGCGACGGGATCCGGGGCATAGTCGACGACTGGATGTAGGGACCGACTGCCGCCACGCGACTCTGCCCCGACGCCCCCGGCTGGGGCACGTGTCCATCAGACGAGACCTTATTCAGAGAAAGCACAGGGCCTTTAGTATTGCAAGTCAGACCAGATCCAACTCAGAAAAGCCTGTGACACCGTGATCATTTTAACTGCTAAAATCCGGCACTTTCAGGATCTAGCCATTGAGTGTACCAGAAACATCCCCTGACAAAAACAGCCCCAGGTGAAGTCTCACCCACACTTCATTACGAGAATTAGAAAGAAGAGCAGAGCTACGGAGGGGATTATATTAAAAGTACAAGGAGAGTGGACTCTCTTTCAAGGAGCCACAAGGTCCTGTCTCTTTTCCGAGGATGTGCCCAGCAGTGTCTCTGAAATGTGCAAGCACTGACCTCACTGGGACGGTCACTGTCCCCTCCTCCTGGCCCTGGCCAACCGCGCACTTACTGGAAGGTTCTCCTTCTGCTGCAGGGCCGCCTTCTTCTTCCACAGCCGGTCCCTGAGCTCATTAACACGCTTGTCCATCACCGCCACTTCTGAATTGCGCTTATTCAAACACTCCCTCTGCTGCTGCAGCTTGGCATTCTGCTCCTGGTTCAGTTTGTTTCTTAACTGAATAAAATTAGGGGAGAAAAAGGTAGCCAAGGAGTAGGCAGAAAAATTTCTCAAACAGATAATCACACGGTTCACTATTATATAATTTCTAAAAATGTAAGGTCCCTCCACACTTCTCATCTCATGGTTTAAAATGAAGTGTCAGACCACCGGCTGTGGTCACAATGAACGCCTCAAGTTTCCTGTTTGAGGTATCATAAAGTTTATTCTGGATTCTGTGGAGTTTAGGTCTTCCTCCCCATCCCCACCCCTTTAAGGAAAAGAGGTGGAAATCCAGGACTTCCTGCCGTGTATGTGGACAGTGCTGTGGTGCTGGAGATGAGGTGCCACTGAAATGTCACAAGAGGCCACTGTTTACCTGAAGCTCCTTGTAGAGCCGGTCGAGCTCAGCCACTGCGGACTGGTTGTCATGGTGACCATCAATCCTGCCGTTCTTCAGCATCTCCAGTTGTCTCGTAAGTTCCTCTACTTTTGACACAGCCAGAACAAGCTCCCTCTGCTTTTGCTGGAACAAACTATTCATCTGTTCAATTTCCTCCACTAAAGTAAGAACAAGAAAAGCAACAATTGTTGAAAAGAAAAATAAGAAGGGATCGCTTCCCAGGCAACCTAAGATGTACCATAAACTTTCTCATAAAAAGCAAAGAAAATTTTCAGAAATGTCCTAGAACCAATCAATTCCTTTATAAGCAACTGAAATCAACAAAGACATCTATAAACCAAATCACTAAAGTTTTAATTAAAATGGCATTATAACCAATGGAGCTATTAATATGAATAAAAATCCTTGCCTTCATTGAACCTTCAGTCAAAAAACTATTTAGAGAGAGAGAAAAAAACTACTACTCTATTTTCCAAAAAGGAACCTTGTCTATAACATTCAATAGCTGAATTCAACTCAGGGGAACCAGCAGCTTCGAAACTGTAGTGAATTATACTTTTCCCAAAAAATCCTTTTAAAGTGACCTACATACAAAATCTCATCTTAGTCCTCTTACTTACAAATTTATACAAACTTCCTACACCAGTGTTTTTCTATACGCAAACAGTTTGTGGCATTTAGCACTGAAGTAAACTGACTGGGAGCAACTTACCAAGTTTCCCATTGCTTAGCCTTTTCTGTTCCACATGGCCTTTAAGTGCTCTCACTTTTTTTAGCTTCGCTTCCTGATTCTCAGCTATTTCTTTGAGCCTCTTGAGCTTTTCTTGTTCAGCCGCTTGTTGCTGTTGACGCTGATCTTGCTGTTTCAAAAATTTCAAGCGCTGTTCCTAAAGATATAAGCCATCAGACATGTCATTTTAAACAGCAGACCACTAACCTACAATCACACCCTGAGATGCCCAGACTGACGTGCATCTGTGGCATTGCTCTGGTCTTACCATCTGTCCTCACGCTGCCATCAGAACCACCTGGGGAGTTGTGAAAAACAGACGCTCCTGAGCTCAACCCTACCGTAAGAATCTACTTCTTACAGTGGTAAGATCCAGGAATCAGTACTGGTATCCAAGTGGTCCTTTTGCAGCAAGCAAGCAGTGATCTGTGAACTAGTTTTCATGAGCTGCAGCCATTAATCTTAAGAAGCAGCTCATGCAGAGATGGAAGGCGGTAAAAGAAAGTTATTAAATGACACACTTTGAAGTTAAATTTGGATTCAGACTCAAGCTCTGCCACTTATTAGCTATGAGACTTTGGGGCAAATTATATAACCTCATTGAGTCCACAAGTCTGAGTCTTCACCTATAAAATGAGATGATCACTAGTCCCTCTAGGGCTGCAGTGAGGATTCAATGCAACGTGCAATGGAAAGCTCTGTGAACAGCGTCTTACATAGTCAGGGCACACTCGGTACACTTAGAAAAGAGCCAAAGAACTGCTTTCTAAAGAATGCCTTTAGAAAACTGCAATTATGCAACTTACAATTTTATTCCTATTCTATCTAAAATTTCAACTGAGGAAAACAGAGACACACAATTTATACTCAAGGGTAAACTTCTCAGATTTGTATGGCTAACACATATAAGAACACAGATAGATAGTTTCAAAATAAGACCTTGATTTTAAAGATTTATTCTGTTAACAATTGAGTTTTTTATTTGAATCCATGTCCTTGCTACTCAAGGAATGCTGCATCAGCACCACATGGGATCGCATTAGAAATGCAAAATGTCAGACCCGCAACCCACACCTACTGAATCAGAACATGCATTTTTAACAAAATCCCTAGGTGATTCATATGCACGTTCAAGTATGAGAAGCAACAATACACAGGATTTTGAAAAAGCTGGTGTCTAGCATCAAAAGTAGAAAAGGATGCATAGGTACATTTGGTGCCACTAACCCACTGACATATAAAAAAACAGCTGTTGAACGCCTTTAAATATTGTGTTTTCTACTTGGGAACCATATGGAAAAGTTTGATTTGTAATTTCAATACATATTTTAAGTGTTAAAAAAAGAAAAGGATGCTTAGGAACCCTAAGAAGTATTACAAGGAAACCACAGTGCATGATGAGAATGACGTTGAAGAATCCCTGGCCATCACTTCAAAGCTATGCTGGGGACCTTGCTACTCAAACCCTCAGGTGTCCACCTGAGTGTCAGTGAACTTACAGACCCTCAAAGACTGGTAAGCGAAAATACTGAGTGTTTAGACCAGAGCTGACAGACTACACAGCCTATTGTCTGTGTTCGTAAGCAAAGTTCTCTTGGCACACAGCCACATCCATTCCTTTACCTATTGTTTATGGCTGCTTTCCAGCCACAAATACAGAGCTGAGACCGCACAGCCTGCAAAGCCTAAAATATTTCAGCCCTTCAGAAAGTCTGATGACATCTGGTTTAGACTATTAGCCCAAGGCTGGCAGAAGCAGCCACAGGAAGACTGGTTTTGAAAGTAATGAAGAAGCTTCCCATATTTTCTCTGTTCAAGGAGAAGACAAGGTTTAATTTGTGGGAGGACAATGTCCCCAAGTAGAGGTGAGCAGCCTGTTTTCGGTGCCAAGCAGTAGCTGGGGTCAGGTGAGCATGAACCTTTGAAGTTCCTCCTGATTCAAGATGAAGTCAGCCCAGACTAGAGCCTGCAAGGCTCTTTATGCCTTCCCTGTTTTACTGACACTCAGCAAAGCGTGTTTAACTTTGATCAGATTCGGGGCGAGGAGGATCTAAAGCAACTGAATGATTTCAGGATTTCTACAAAACGCTACAGTGAAGAGAAGAAAGCACCACATGGCAGATACCTGTCGGGCTGACGTTATCAACTCATATCTGAGGGAACCGGCTTACTAGCAAGGGTGTAATGTAAACAGCTTTACTAACACATGAACGGGAGTGGCCTGCTAGGTCTCTGAAAACATGGCCATTACCTTAGTGGCCAGCATTTGTTGCTGGGCCTCAATCTGTTGCTGCTGGCGGGATGCCATTTCCTGAAGTTCAGCAAGTGTCAGATCCATTCTAGGACTATTAACCTACCAAAGAAAGTGCAAATAATCCAACTCAGTATAAAATGATCATGGAGACTCCTCCCTCAAGTCATGTAATCAGGACAAAATTATTTGGCTGTTTTTCTTCCATCATATTAAAGAAGTCATTAATTTTTATATTACTATTCCCATATTGACTTAATAAGATTTAAAACATAATGATACACAGACTCTTTTAAGTTATAGATTTAAATTAAATAGTTTTAGTACTGACGCAAATGGAACAATCTGGAATCACCTTGTTCTGCAGTTAAATTAGGAAGGCAGTATTTGACCATATCAAACATGATGTTGGAGTATTAGCAGTAAACTTAGAATACAGTCATTAAAACACCCTTTAAAAATGTAACACTAGAATTTAAACAATTCAAGATACAGCAGGTCATCAGAGACAAAGCAAGACATCTACTATACTCCCTAAACATCCATTTGACATAGTCCTAAGAGGTCCTGGATAGAAAGAAAGGCAGGCAGGAAGAAAGAAATTATATCCAGGTTGCAAAGGGAAAATTTTTCTGTCTTTACTCAAAGACAACATAATCATCTATAAAGAAAATTCTATGGAATCTATTAAAAACTACTAAACAAATAAGTTATTTAGCAAGAATGCAGGATAAAACATCAATATGCCAAAATCAACTATATTTCTATACATTAGCAACACCCAGAAAACTGAAAAAAGAAATTTTGTAATATCATTAACATTAGCAGAAAAACCATGAAGCACACAGGAATAAATCTGACAGATGCTCAGGCCTGACACTGAAAACTTCAAAACATGGCTAAGAGAGAGAAGACCTATTTGGGGAGGAATACTGTGGTGCTTGTGAACTAAAAAGCTCAAGATGGCAGTGTTTCCCATACTGACCTACAGAGCCAAGATAATACCAACCCAAATCCCAGCAGGCTTTTTTTAAAAAAATAAATCAATTGGCAAATTCTACAGTTTCATATGGAAGTACAAATGATACAGAATAGCCAAAACAACTTTGAAAAGAAGAGTTAGAAAACATACACTGCCTGATGTCAAGACTAACCACGCTTTAGTGATCAATACATTGTGTTACTGATATCATGTTAGATAAACAGATCAATGAAACAGAAGACAGAGTACAAAAACAGACCCACACATACACTGGTAACTGATTTAAGAGAAAGGGCAGTTGAGTAGAGCAAGAATAGTCTTTTCAACAAATACTGCTTGTACAACTGGATAGCCACACACAATAAACAAAATTGCACTTCTCTCACAATACATGCAAATGTTAATTCAAAATGGATCCTAAACTCAGATGTAAGATCTGAAACTTCTAGGTTGATTAATTATACTGTATTGAAGTCATAGACTGGGTCAAATATTTGCCAATTATCTATCTAATAAAAAACCTTGGATCCAGCATATATAAAGAGCTCTTAAACTCAATAATAATGAAGCAAACAACCCAATCATGAAAAAGATAAGCAGAAGAGGTGAATAGGAAGTTCCCTAGTGGTCTAAAGGTTAGGATTCATTTATTTCACTGCCATGGCCTGGATTCAAAACCTGGCTGGGAAACTGAGATCCCAAAAGCCCTGCAACATGATAAAAAAAAAAGAAGTGAACAAATATAACACTTCACTAAAGACAATATATGAATGGCAAATAAACACATGATAGATGCCCAATACCAACAGCCATCAGAGAAATACAAAATAAAACCAGAATGTACTACCATCACATACCCAGCAGAAGCCAAAATTAAAAGGACTGACCAAACCAAATGTTGGCAAGGATGTGGAAAACTAGAACTCTGATGCTTCTGCTTCTAAGTCACTTCACTCGTGTCTGACTCTGTGCGACGCCACAGACGGCAGCCCACCAGGCTGCTCTGTCCCTGGGATTCTCCAGGCAAGACACTGGAGTGGGGTGCCATTTCCTTCTCCAGTGCATGAAAGTGAAAAGTGAAAGTGAAGTTGCTCAGTCGTGCCCGACTCTTAGCGACCCCCATGGACTGCAGCCTACCAGGCTCCTCCGTCCATGGGATTTTCCAGGCAAGAGCAAGGATGTGGAAAACTAGAACTCTCTGATGAGAACTATAAAACAATCACTTTCGAAATCAGTCTGACAGCTTCTTAAAAAGTTAACATATGAACCAGCCATTTTACTCCTAAAATTTACTTAAGAGAAATATTAATAAAAGCATATGTCCATACAAAGATGTATACCCAAGTACACATCACAGAGTGATATAGAATAACTGTAAACAATCAAAATGTCCAACAGATGAATGGATAAGGAGTGGTATAACCAGACCATAGAATATCTCTCAGCAATAAAAAGGAATCAACTACTGATACACAACAAAATGAATAAACCTCAAACTATCTATCCTGAGCAAATTCAGACAGGAAGAGTATATACTGGATGACTCCATTTATCCTAGATTCTGGAAAACAAAACTAACTTATGGCAACAGACAGCAGCCCGGCTAGCAGTACCCTGAGGATGGGAAGGGAGGTTAAGAAGGAACAATTACAAAAGAATATAAGGAAACTTTTTTGGGGGGGATGATCGAATATGTTCATTACCTTGATTATGGTGACAGCGTCAGAGGTGTACACATGTCAAAACTTATCAAAATGTATACCCAACACATGAGCAGCTTATTTGTTGTTGTGTTAGTCACTTCAGTTCAGTTCAGTTCAGTGGCTCAGTCATGTCCGACTCTTTGCAACCCCATGAATCGCAGCACGCCAGGCCTCCCTGTCCATCACCAACTCCCGAAGTTCACTCAGACTCACGTCCATAGAGTCCGTGATGCCATCCAGACGTCTCATCCTCAGTCGTTCCTTTCTTCTCCTGCCTCTAATCCCTCCCAGCATCAAAGTGTTTTCCAGTGAGTCAACTCTTCTCATGAGGTGGCCAAAGTACTGGAGCTTCAGCTATAGCATCATTCCTTCCAAAGAAATCCCAGGGCTCATCTCCTTCAGAATGGACTGGTTGGATCTCCTTGCAGTCCAAGGGACTCTCAAGAGTCTTCTCCAACACCACAGTTCAAAACCATCAATTCTTCGGCGCTCAGCCTTCTTCACAGTCCAACTCTAACATCCATACACAGGAAAAACCATAGCCTTGACTAGATGGACCTTAGTCGGCAAAGTAATGTCTCTGCTTTTGAATATACTATCTAGGTTGGTCATAACTTTTCTCCCAAGGAGTAAGCGTCTTGTACTTTCATGGCTGCAGTCACCATCTGCAGTAATTTTGGAGCCCCCAAAAATAAAGTCTGACACTGTTTCCACTCTTTCCCCATCTAGTCACTTAGTCATGTCCAACTCCTTGTGACCCACAGAGCCCGCCAGGCTCCTTTGTCCATGGAATTTTCCAGGCAAGAACTCTGGAGGGGGTTGCCATACCCTTCTCCCAGGGATCTTCCCGACCCAGGGATTGAAATGAACCCAGGTCTCACACACCGCAGGCAGATTCTTTACCATCTGAGCCACCAGAAAAGCCCTATGTGTAGTTTAGTATACATCAATTATACGTTAATAAAGATATTATTTAAAAACCCAGTGAAAGGGGCTTCCCTGGTGGCTTCGTAGTGAAGAATCTGCCTGCCAATGCAGGAGATACAGGTTCGATCCCTGGTCCGGGAAGATCCCACATGCTGCGGAGCACCTACACCTGTGTGCCACAGATATTATTGAGCCTGTGCCCTAGAACCAGAGAACTGCAACTATTGAAGCCTGTGGGCCCTAGAGCCCAATGCTCTGCAACCAGAGAAGTCACTACAATGAAAAGCCCACACAATGCAACTAGAAAGGAACCCCTACTTGCTGCAATGAGAGAAAAGCCCAAGCAGCAACAAAGACCCAGAACAGCCAATAAATAAATTTTTTAAAAAATTTAAGTGTTACAATACTTTCATAATTTTTAAAAAATTAAAAAAAAAAACAGTGATGGGACTTCCCTGGCAGTCCAGTGGTTAAGACTCCAAGTTACCACTTGGAGGTGGGGGGAAGGGTCTGATCCCTAGCTGGAGAACTACAATTTTGCATGTCTCATGGCGAGGCCAAAAAATAAATAAATCATTAAAAAAATAGAAATCCAGTGATGGGGAAAGATACATTGTGTCAATATGCACTGAAATCTCGTTAACGGTCAGACCATTTTTGTTATCCTTGTATCAGCCTTTCATCACTAAAATAACTATGAGATCAAAGAAGAGAAACAGGAAGAATTTGGGGAAGGTGGAATAAAAGCAGTGTGCTTTGGAGAGGTAATTTAGCTAATCCCTAACAAGGTTAAAAATTCTAAGCTCTGAAAAGAAAATGTCTACAAGGAGTCCCAAAGATACCTGCTAAAATTCATATGCAATAGCAAGAGCATTAATTATCATCAATGCTAAAAGCAATAACAGCAACAAATAAAATCACCAAAAAAACAAATACTTCCTCGAACTTATTCAATACTTGTTCTGTATTTGTAATATATCCAGCATCTGACTTCTTTCAACAGCCATGTTGTTGCTCAGTCATGAAGTCGTGTCTCTTTGCGACCCTATGGACTTCAGCAGTCCAGGCTTCTCTGTCCTACACTATCTTCCAGAGTTTGTTAAAATTCATGTCCACTGAGTTAGTGATGCTATGTAACCATTTCATCCTCTGCTACCCTTTCTCCTTTTGCCTTCAATCATTCTCAGCACCAGAGTCTTTTCCAGTGAGTCAGCTCTTCGCATCAGGTAGCCAAAGTACTGGAGCTTCAGCTTCAGCATCAGTCCTTCCAATGAATTATTCAGGGCTGATTTCCCTTGGGATTGACTGTTTTTATCTCCTTGCAGTCCAAGGGACTCTCAAGAGTCTTCTCCAGCACCACAGTTCAAAAGCATCAATTCTTTGGCACTTGGTCTTCTTCATGGTTCAACTCTCCCATCCAAACATGACTACTGGAAAAACTACAGCTCTGACTATATAGATGCTTGTCACTAAAGTGATGTCTCTGCTTTTTCAAATGCTGTCTAGGCTTGTCACAGCTTTCCTTCCAAGGAGCAAGCATCTTTTAATTTCACGGCTGAACTCACCATCCGCAGTGATTTTGGAGCCCAAGAAAATAAAATCTGTCAATGCTTCCACTTTTTCCCTTTCTATTTGCCATGAAGTGATGGGCTCGGATGCCAAGATCTTCGTTTTTTTGAATGTTGAGTTTCAAGCCAGCCTTTTCACTCTCCTCTTTAACCTTCATCAAGAGGCTCTTTAGTTCCTCTTCACTTTCTGCCATTAGAATGGTATCATCTGCCTATCTAAGGTTGCTGGATATTTCAACAACCATAGAGACCATTGATCACTTTCATGAAATAAATTTAAAATAAGCCTTTAAAAAAAGGGCTGCCCTTAATCACCTATTGAATAAAAAAGGAACAGTGAATGAGATTTAAAAGTTAAAAAAAAGAAGCATCACTGTGGTCCAAACACAGAATGGGTAACATTGATCACTTACGCCATTCTCCTTTCTTCGATGTTCACCTGGAACTTTTACACCATTTCTTTTTAAACTTGGATCCTGAGACCTTGGTCCACTCACTAAGCACAAAATTCAAAAATTATGCATTAACACTAGCGGTGACAGATATTTTAAGTACCAGTTCATTTCTCAGTTATGTTTTTAATGCTAATACTTTACGTTGAAAATATACTTAAAATACCCATACTTTCTAATATCGATGAAGTTACGGTCTCACAGATTCAACCTATTCTAGAAAACTTTACTTGGAACAGTGAATGGTCAGCACTAGAAAATGTCACATGCTAACCAATCCCTAGAAAAGCTGCATGAGTTAGGTGCTAAAGGAGAAAAATTAAGAATATAAATATACTTCTTATTATGGGTCATTCATACCATTTGCCTACAGTGTCTGTTCCCACTTCTCTATTTAGCTACTCAAATAAAATTGGGAATAGTCTCACTGAAAGAAATAGGTGAAAATTAATCAACCCACCCTTGTATTCATTAAAGTGTTTGTAACTTCCACAGGAAGGAAGCAATTGAAACAGAACAAGTAGTGTTTCGAATTTTGCGGTAATTCCTAAGTACTTCCCCATTTAAGTAAAAAAATTTCATTTTCTTAGTGTGGGAAAATACTAGTTGGAAAACACTGTACATTCTGCTTTTTGGGGTAAAAAGAACTTTTCAGGTCCAAATATATGTTTCTCAGTGTCACTTAATGTATCATGATGAGAAAATAGTTTTAACTTAAACTGATAAATTGCAAAATATCAAAGAGAGTTTCTTAAATACATGAAATTAAGCTTATAACTGTACTTCCCAGATGTTAGAGAAAAAATATAAACTATTTCCCAAGAAGTTTTAGATAAAAATTTCTTCTGAATCAAATGTTCGTTGAACCTGCCTGGAAGCTTGGCACAGATTCCCACAAATAAGTAAATAAATATGTCTATCCTCAGAGCCACATACCACACTTATACCTAACTCCAACGTTTCCTCAGCTTTACTTTTAAAACTGTTCAATTTTCTGGCAAAAGAGCTCAGGTACCTGTCACAATATTTCTGCAAGAAAAAAAAAATCTATCATTCCAGAATAACTGCTTTCTTTGCTGCCTCCAAGAGAGAGCAACTGAACTGGCATGTTCAGTTACATAATTAGAATAAAAAGCAAGAGCTTTGAAAATAATGTCATATTAAAAAAAGAGAGAAAAAGGTAACGGATTTCCATGGTGGTGGTCCAGAGGTTAAGACTCAGCGCTTTCACTGAAAGGGGCATGGGTTTAACCCCTGGTTGAGGAACTTAAGATCCCGCATGCTACATGGCGTGGCCAAAAAAAAAAAAGTCATATACATTCTGGGTCACAGGTCCTAGTTAAACCCGAAAAAGAATACAGTGAAAGTGGAAGTGAAGTCGCTCAGTCGTGTCTGACTCTTTGCCACCCCTTGGATTGTAGCCCGCCAGGCTCCTCGGTCCATGGGATTCTCCAGGCAAGAAGAATACAGTAACAGTCTCTTAATCTACAATCTAGAAGTCTACAACCACAAAGGTTGACACTAAACAGCAATCCTGTTTTATCCCAGTTTTGACACTATGTGGCACTGGTGTTTTGCAACAACGTACAAACAGCGCCTTTATCTTCAGATTGTATTTCTCACATTACAGACACACTGGAACTGCATATTGCACTATTGAGAAGCTATTTAATAATTTACCAGGTACCACAGAGGAAGATATTTGAGCTGATAGATGAAGGGAGAAAATTCAACTAACTGATTAAAAGGAGATATATGCAATAATGTAAATAAAGAACAAAACAAAAATAAAATGCAGATGTCAAAACCACAAAAAAAGAAGGCAGCTTTGGGGGGGGGGGAAATGCATGTTTATTTAAAATAGAATTACAGGCACAGTGAAGTTCAAAGGCCAAGGAACCTGCCAGGATAAGGAGACTCAGGTTCCCCTCCTGGCTCTGCCTCCTGGTATGTGGCCTCTGACAAGTCATCTAACCCCTAAGTATCAGTGTTTCTCATCTGTAGAGCAGAAGAGGCTAGACTAAGTCAATTCTGGGGTCTCCCACACCTCTGATAATGTCTCATGGCTGCCATGTGGACATCTGTACTAAAGGAATAAAACTGAGATTCTATAACATGTAATAATTAACCTCTGTTAATCGACAACCTTACTCCCAAGAATTTTTCAATATATACTAAAGTCACAAACCTTCAACTTTCCATTTTAAGAATCCCAACATTTTTAGAAACACCTAGTAACCCTGCCGCAACCAACGGCTTTCCACTGAGAATGAAGGCTTCCCTACAGATCTCAAGACTTCAAACTGTTTTCTCTGCCACATCCTATGAGACCTCCAGAGTCAGAGGTCTATGTTCTCAATGTCTAGCGCTGCTTTCAGCCCACTATTTCTGACCTCCACTTATCACCTTCTACCCTCTGCTTACTGTCATCTAGTAACTATGGTCACAACCCTCAGTCACAGCAGACGTGACCACCTGACCCCTCTGTTCTCTTTGCCCAAGTCCCCCCTTTATTTTGGATGACCTCACCATCTAAAAGCTCGCCTCTCAGATCCACAACTTCCTGTCTCCTCTCTAATTCAGGTTTATTTCATGGTCCAATACTAGACCACGTTATCTAGAAATGCTCTCCTCTTGACATGTTAAATTCAAACTTCTTACTTTTTGACAGCAATCGCCTCTCGCTACAGCTGTTCAACAGCCTGAAACTTGCAGTTTCTTTCCCTGCAGCCCCTCCGCCTTCACTTCATCCCCACCTCGGCTTGAATGCCATCTCACCAACATCCTCTTTTTTCCTTGTCTCACCAACTTTCCACTGAACTTGTCTGGCCAAATTCCAACCTTGGGTCAATCCAACCATCTTCCCCTCTTACGAACCCTCTGGGCTACAGACCACCACTGTGGCAAAATCACCCATGGTCTCCTGGTGTCTAATCTCCACTGTCCTCTAGGGGCCCTGGCGTGCCAGCTTCCCTGGCCACACTCTCTCCTATTCTCCACCATAGCGTCCTCCCTCAGAGAAAACAAACGTTTTCAGATGAGAAGCCCCTGCCACTGCTCCCATAGAGAGCACACACACACATTTATTGCCTCTTGGAAGCTTCCCTTCCACTCTGTTAAAATGGAACAGACACTTCCCTTACCCTATCTCACCCCTCGACCCCCTCGACCCCTAATTTCCCCTTGGCTAACTTGCCCATCGAGCATGCCCTTCTTCCTTGTATTTCAATCTCCTGGTCTACTGACGCCTTCCTTCCCGCCCATATTAAGAGCTGTAGTCAGGGGACTTCCTTGGTGGCCTGGTGGTTAAGACTTTGTGCTTCCAAGGCAGGGGACATGGGATTGATCCCTGGTGGGGGAACTAAGATTCCAGATGCCGTGTGGTGTAGCCAAAAAATAAAACATTAAAAAAAAAAAACCGTCATCAAACTTTTCCCATCTTCCAACAAAACACAACAAACAGAACCACACCCTCTTCTGCCCACCCTATTATAGAGTCAGGGATTGGGAGAGGGGGCTGTCCTCACTTTTCCCCCTTGCTTCCTGCTCACTCATCCATCAAACTGTCTGCTCCTGATCACAGGTCACCTCTCCCGAGCATGAAACTGAAGTCAGAATCTTTGTCATGATCCACAGGATGCTACCTACCAACATCCCTACCAGGGGGGCGTTCGTGGCGAAGGAAGAAACGAACTTCACTCCTCTGACTTCCAAACCGCTGCAGGACGTCAAACATTCGCTCATTATCGGCAACTGGACGTTCTAAAAGAAATGAACAAATCATGTACAAATCATGTTACCTGGTAACACATCACTTACTGTCTACCCTTCATACAAATTATGCATTATGAACGCAGAAAATACTACCTAGAATCTTTAAAAAAAAAAAAGAACCCTTAGAAAATGAAGTATCACCAGCTTACCATCCACATAATCAGGGTCAAAGCTAGGTGGAATATGGGGGTAGGAAAGGACTGGGTCAGGGCCACTGGCAAGAGCTCAGGAGTCGGATTCAGTGGCCCCTCACTAGTTCCAGGCAGGCCGTGAAGCTCTGCAGGTTCCAAAGTTCCTGTCATCTACTCCATAGGATGGTCTCTGAGGTCTCTGTTAATTCTAACGGCTCTATGATTCTCCAAGTATACAAACAAAACTTAAAAACAACTTTCTAAATAGCCTTGTCTTTCTATCGGGGATTTTTTTTGAAAATTTTACACACCATGTTTAAAAAAAAAAATCATACACATGCATTTCCAAACAAAAGTCTGTTTACTGCCCTGAAAATATTCCTTGAGACAAAAAAAAAAAGAGGCATAGCTAAATACCCTACTACATGGGAACGGTAGTCTTCCAATCTTAAGGAATCTGAACACAGAAACCAAATACACTGTTTGAGGATGCCAACAGTTTAAAATCAAAGAACGTAATCATTTTCAGTGTAAGAATGCTGCAGTGGCCCCCAAAAAAATTCAATGCACTTGTCAATAATCAAGGACACTATCTGAGTACCTTAAATAAACAACACGGGCACAGAAGAGAGCAGCCCAAGGTTCAGCAGCCAATTCTGTGAACTAACCCCTGAACTTAATCGGCTTGGTGGCAACAAAGTACAGCTTGGGTTCTACTTACAGCAACATGACATAATGAGTAGACACGGATACCCTCTTCTCTAAACCAGAGAAAGTCTAACCAAGACTCCCCCAAGAGGAAACACTGGGAGCTGAGCAGACACCTTCCTGAAAAAGAAATTCTGGGCAGACCTACCTCCTCACAAAAACAAAAATCTCACACACACACACACAGTCTTCATTTCAAAAGAAATGAAGTGACTTCTAGTCCACGCAGACCCTCCACCTTCTCACAAAAACAAAAATCTCACACACACACATACACACACTTTATTCCAAAAGAAATGAAGTGACTTCTAGTCTACGCAGACCTTCCACCTTCGCACAAAAACAAAAATCTCTCACTCACACACACACACACACACACACACACTTTATTCCAAAAGAAATGAAGTGACTTCTAGTCTACGCAGACCCTCCACCTTCGCACAAAAACAAAAATCACACACACACACACACACACACACACACACACTTTATTCCAAAAGAAATGAAGTGACTTCTAGTCCACGCAGACCCTCCACCTTCACACAAAAACAAAAATCTCACACACACACACACACACTTTATTCCAAAAGAAATGAAGTGACTTCCAGTCCATGTTGAGTGTGGACCTTCGAGGTCTGGAAGCTAAGGTCCTAATGGCCTACAGTGACAAAACGTATGTATCAGGCTCAGGCCAGCACAAGCTGAAATACACTTCAAAGGTTCTCAAAGCAGCCCATTTGCCCCATGCTCCAACGACACCCATCCCTCGTCCTGGCGTCCGTGCCTATGTGACTCTGAACAAGCCATTCCCAGCCCTGAGAACTGCCCCCAGTACCCTCTCCTTCTGCAGATGGAGCACTGCCATCTATTCCTGAAGTCATCACTCTGTGTGAGAGAAATGTCTGCTGACTCCCGTTTTTACTTTAACAGCACACGTTCATCTCTCTCTTCTTTACAGTCAAGCACGGTTTCCTAGCAAACAGCAAGAATCCAAGATATGTTGTCTCAGCAAATAAACCAGAGGGGAGTAAGGAAATGGAGATGGCAAGTAAAAGCTAGCATTTTTTAAATTTTTACTTTTTGACCATGCAGCATGTGGGTCAGCTCCCTGCACAGGGATCGAACCTGTGTCCCCCGCGTTGGAAGCACAGTCTTAACCACTGGACCGCCAGAGAAGTCCCAAAAGCTACTTATTTTAAAAGACAGTTAAAGGAAATGGGAAACTTGAGAAGCTAACAAAGTGGAAGTAACATATTTACTATTTTTAAAATGCGACACCTTGGACAACTTATAGCAAAAAAAAAAAAAAAAAAAAAGGCGAAGTTGAAGTTGAAGACATAACAGCTATTACTTGTTGACTGTGAACATTAAATGTGCCAGGGGCTATGCTAAGCCCCCTTCAAATGTCAGCGCCTAGGATTCTCACACAATCCTGTGCAATAGATTCATTTACTATCCCAGTTCTGTAGGAAAAACACTCAAGGATTATAGAGATTGAGATTAAGTATCTTGTCTGAAGTTATAAAGCTAGTAAATGAAAGAGACAAGACGTCGACACCCATGACCTTGCTCTTAATCACAACATCATGCAAACAACCCTCAAATTAATTATGAATTCTCTGCAACCAATCAAAATCCCCAAAGAACTTTTCATGGAACCTTTCAAGGTAATTCTAAAACATATCTGAAAAAGAAAATACACAAGAATAGTACAGGAGCACGATGAAATAAGCAGTTGCCTTTACAGACACCTAACCTATTACAAAACTAGAGTAAATTAAAACTATTTGGTCTTCATCAAATTTTTGCATCTGGTCTCATGTCACTGGATATATTCTAGTGTCTCCTAGTTTATAGTCTATGGGAACTTAAGAGTATGCTATACTGCTGTGTAAAAATTGTATAAATCTCAATTATCTTGAATTGGTTCACAGTACTTTTGAGGCCTACTATATCCTTCTACTTCTCTGTATATTCATTTTATTAATTTTTGAGAGTTTGATATTGAAACTCCAACTAAAAACTTTAATTTACTTAAAAAAATGATTGCAATATATAGTGGAAGTATATGTAACTTTGTTCTATATTTTCCAAGTCTCTGTAAATGGGTCTTCATAATTTAAAAACTAAGAAAAACAAAATTTTAAAAAACTATTTGGTCCTATCATAAATAGAAGAAAAAAAAAAAGTAACTGGCTGAAGTTTATAGAAACATACTTCCTATGAGATACAATAGCCTATGAAGTGAAGTTTCACATCAGTAAGAAAGAAAACAAGTGTCCTCAATAAGACACTTAAAAAAAATTCACTATCCACCTGGGGGAAAAAACATTAGATCTCTAATTCACACTAGTCAGAAAAATTAATGGGAAAGAAGAAGGGAAGGGTTAGGAGGGAAGGGAAAAAAACTTTAAAATTTAATGGTACAGAACAACAGGAGACTAAGTTTACAGCCTTACCATAAAGAAAAGACTTTTTATAAAACAACACACAACTAGGCCTGAGTTCTAGAAGAGTTGTGTTTTTCTATAACATCTACAAATCAAGAAGGAAAAGGGCAAAAGTCAAGAGACATGAGCAAAGACTATAATGAAACAATCTTTTTTTTAATGGAAATCCAAGTGGCCAGTAGATAAATGAAAAATGAGCAACTTCAGCATCAGCTTAGCAAAAGTAAGAATTTATGGTATTAGTATCTTTTTTGATGAGGGGATACTTTTAGAAATAACTGGTAGAAGTGTGAATTTCTACAGCCTTTGCTGAGGGAAATCTGGTGAAATATATTCAAATTTAAAATGTGTGAACCTTTAAGCAAGCAATTCCTGGTTATCTACCCTAGAGAAATGCTTGCACGTGATCAAGAGGCTTCTACAAGGCCTTCTACTGCAGCATTTATAGAAACAAGAGAATTAATTGAAATGTTAGTGAATAAAGAAATGGTTAGATCAACTGAAGTTTATGCATAATACTATGGAAAATTATGATAATTAAGAACAATGGTGTAGATGGTGTAGATTTACACAAGCTTATCAAAAAAGACCTTCAAGCTATACTGTAAGTTAAAATGATACATTGCAGATAGCAAGATGTATGATATTGTCACATAAAGAAAAAATAGAGATGACACAAAACTATTTCTACAGTTACATTACAGAGAAAAGTCTGAAAAGTTATCTGCTAAAATTATAAGCAATTATACATCAAGCGACACAAGATGGGCTTGCGGGACAGATTTCCATTCCATTTGTATTATTTGTGTATTATTTGCCTTACAAAAAAGAATCCATCCATTCATGTGGTCTTTTTTTTTTCTTAATTAAAAACATTAGAAGAAAATCCTTTAAACATCCTCATTACATAGCAAGGGCTACTGAACTCAAATGAGCAAGATACTAAAGAGGAAAGGGAAACAGTGGAATCAAGAGTTTCAAGGGAGAGGGTGAGCCTTGGCAAAGGAAGAAAGTCAGAAAAGAAGGGTAGGCACACATCCAGAGGAACCTGAGGTAAGCACCAGGGGAGGAGCTCACAGTGCGTGGTCTCAATCACTTCACTTTGGGCAAGTTATTTGCAGAATGCAGGGAGGCCACCAGAGCAGCTAGAAGCTCGTTTATTCTTCCAGTAAATATTTACTGAGCACTCCCTCTGCGCTAGGACACAGCAAGGAACGAGACAAGCAGGTCCCCACTTTTAAGGAGTTTACATTCTCGTGCCTGTGTGTGAGGCTATGGGGATTAAAGAGGCAGCAGATTAATAAACACACACACAAACCAGACAGACACGTCTCATGCACAGGATCAAACCAGGATGACGTCATAGAGAACCTCGTGCCTGCTTTAGTGGGAAGCTCAGGAGAAACATCTCTGAAGAGCCAACATGTTGGCTGCAATCCAAGTAACCAGAAGGAACCAGCAACAACAAAGTCTGGGAGTGCAGGAAGAGCAGCGCAGCTGGCACCAGTGGCTCTGAGATAGGAAACATCTTCATTTATCCAGGAACATAAAGAAGCTGCAAGAGGTGAGCAAGGAAGAAAATGGCACCAGATGGCATCAAAGACCTCACAGTCTAAAATCAAGACTCTGGATTTTATCCTAAGTGGAATAAAAAAGTTAAAACAAGAAAGTCAAACTCAAATTTTCATTTAATAAGGATCACTTAGGGGGACTTTCCCGGTGGTCCAGCGGCCAAGACTCCATGCTACCAATGTTGGAGGCTCAGGTCCGATCCCTGGTCAGAACTAAATCCCATATGCCGAAAAAAACTAAAAGATCTTGCATGCCACAAGGAAGATCGAAGGAAAAGCCCACATGGTGCAACCAAAACCTGGTGCAGTCAGATAAATTTAATTGTTTTTTTTTTTTTTACAAAAAGGATCACTTGGGTTTCTTTACGAAAGTGGTCTAATCTAGTTCCTATGTGAAGTAAGCAGCTCAGGGAGAGTGAAGGAAGTCTTCCTGAACACCCAGCTGTAGGAAAATCAACCGAAGATGATTAAGAAGACTTGCCTGGGAAGCAGAGGGTGTTAGCTGAAGTCACACACCCATGAACGGTGTGAATGCAGTGAACACAGTGGGAAACTTGCACTTACACAAACTGCACCAAAGGGGAGAAAAAGGAAACAGTAAGGGCTCACCCAAGCTGTACAGGAATAGAACAGAGCTCATGAAAAATTACTCCTCCATCTACAAACTCCTAAAGGGCCACAAAGAAACCAGGCTGTCCCATTTCAGGGCTCCAAAGAACTAAGTAAGGGATCGATTTCAAGGCTTAAAATAATGACTATGATTTCACCACTTGCCTCCTGCCACCATAGTAACTCAATACCGAAGAGCTCTCTCTAAAAACCTCCAAAGACTCAAGAGACGGCAAAACAATCAGAATGGCTCAGAATGCCTCAAATTTCTAATGAAGTGAAACCACCTAAGCATACCCGAAACACTTCTGAGCACAGTTTACCCTAACACCTCCAGAAGCTTCCACCCCGTGTATCAGCTGCCTATCCTTTGACCTTTAATACCGCAGTGTCTATGATGTGCTTCGGAAAAAGAAAACAGCAAGAGGACTTTGGAGGAGCTTCCCAGGTGGTTCAACGGCTACGACTCCATGCTCCCAATACGGGGCGGCGGCGGGGAGGGTGCCCAGATTCCTTCCTTGGTCAGGGAGCTAGATACCACATGCCACAACTAAGAGCTGGAATGCCACAACTAAAGATCCCAAGCGTCGCACTGGGACCTAGTGTAGTCAAAACAAATATTAAAAAAAAAAAAAAAAAAGACTTTGGAGGAGGCAACTAAACTGGACTGAAAGCACTTTCTCTGATAGACACCCTATTCTCCAGTTTCTCCGTGGATAAACATGAAAGGCACATGCTGCCCTCCCTAAAGCTGATAATAAAGACGGCACGGCTGAAGAAGATGTACCAGATCCACACCACACTTCGGCCAGGTGGCAATCGCTCTCGCCAGGTTCTTTGCACAAGTCCACCACATCTCTGCAGATGGTTTCCGGAGTGACAGGGACTTCTGTGAAGTGCTGCTCATTGTTGCTGAGGTACACAGTAAGAAACATCTGGGAACAGAAGGAGAAACACAAGGGTTGTCAGTACCATCTACACTGGCGCTGGTCACTTCTCACTTACTTTAGATTCCTCTCCCCGACTGTCTTAACTGAAATGCAAATGCACAACAGGACTATCTGGCTGTCTCCAAGCCCAAGGTGAAGAGGGATCCGGAGCTTTGCTGATGGCCCCTGCCCTCCTTCCATCAGCTGCGCCTGAAGAACCCTTGGGGATCCCTGGAGCACAGTAAACAGATCAGTGCACACAAAAGGTCTAGTTAAATCTTTCTCTGACATTTTATTTATGTCATTTGTTTACCAAGACTTCTGTAGTTCTTAGTATGATGTGCCGGCCCATACTGCAAAGAGATTCTCCCATCAGCCCTGTGAGTATGATCAGAAGATGATGATCACACAAACACATGTTTAATTGAGCAAAGTCTCTTTTGGGAAGGATACATAAACAAAACATGTGTTGCTGCTGAAGGGATGGGAAAAGGGGACAGAACTCAGAGGGATATCTAATATTTATACCACGTGCAATGTATCACCTGTTCAAACAATTATATTTTCAAATCTAAGACATTTTAATCAGATTAGATACATACTTTAAAGCATAAGTCAGTGATGGCTCAGTAGTAAAGAATCCGCTTGTCAATTCTGCATCCAGGAAGATCCCACATGCCTCGGAGCAACTAACCCCACGGGTAACTATAGAGCCTGTGCTCTAGAGCCCACAGGCCACAGCTACTGAAGCCCACACACCCTAGAGCCCATGCACCACAAGAGAAGCCACCCCAGTGAGAAGCCCACACACGGCAACCCGGGAGTAACCCCTGCTCGCTGCAGCCAGAGAAAAGCCCATGCAGCCATAAAGACCCAGCACAGCCAAAAACAGAAATGAATAAACAAAATTATTTTTAAAAAGCTTAAGTATTCATCAATAAGCTGTAAGTAGAAACGAATGGCTGTCATGCTAAAGCTGAGATGACCTTGTATATAAACACTCAGACCAGAAGATTTAGATCTAAAACGCAATCTTCCTCCCGGTAAAAAGAGATGCTGTATCTTAAAAACACTGCGTCTGCCTACAGTGCAGGAGACCTGGGTTCAATCCCTGGGTCAGGAAGATCCTCTGGAGAAGGAAATGGCAATCCACTCCAGTACTCTTGCCTGGAAAATCCCATGGACGGAGGAGCACAGTAGGCTACAGTCCATGGGGTCGCAAAGAGTCGGACATGACTGAGTAACTTCACTTCACTTAAGAATTCAAGTGTTCACACCTATCAAATAACAAAACAAAAAAAATCAACCAAACAAAAAACAACTGTTGTTAATCCCTAGCACTGAAGAAAACTGAACAAATAAACAAACAAATTGCTGATGACAACGCAAGTCAGCAAACCCACAGGCTCATTCATTCAGTGAGGACTCACTCTGGGCAGATTAATGTGCTATCAGGATTAAAACAAGTAAACAAAACCCAGACAATTTGAAAGTGTCATTCCACTATGAGCTTTATATTCTGTGAAAATAATTGTTATCAAAGAAAGAGAATGCAAAAGCTTTGAAACATGAACTTGATGGACCAGTATATACTGGTCTCATTAATGAGACTAAGCCAAACACTGCAGGAGTTTGGGTTCTAAGGCTATAACAAAACAGAAGGGGATTTCCCTGGTGGTCTACTGGCTAACATTCCAAGCTCTCAAAGGAGTCGTCCTGGGTTCAATCCCTGGCCAGAGAACTAGATCCTACACACCACAAATAAGAGTTTACACGCCACAACCAGAGATCTCGCATGCCAAAGACAAGATGGAGACCCCCCGTGCTGCAACTAACAACTGGAGCAGACAGACAAATAATTTTTTTTTTCTTTTAAAGGCAGAATGAGTAGGATCTGCACTATGATCGCAATGACACAAGAATATCATACAAGCCACAGTGCTTGTCCTCAGTCACATGGCATCTCACCCAGCATAAACCTCTCTCCCACTACCCCAGAAGTGAGAGTTCCATTAGGCTCTACTTTTTTTTGCTGGGGGGGGGTGGGCAGCGGGAGAGAGGCAGCACCTGACCAGGGATGAAGATGGAAACTGGCTAAAACAGCAGACTGGCCCCTCAAGGATCTGGCTTGAGTAAGGGAAGAAGAACATGCATGAGAGGAGGCCCCCTAGATCAGTGGGCTCTGCCCCACGGGGCTTCCCTGCTCCTCTCTGCAGTAAAACTATGCTTTCCCAAGGTTAAGCCAAGTCTCCACTTCTGGCAACTGAAGCTCTTAACTCACAGAAACATGTATAACACAGAAAGGAACCCCCCAGACTGGAAAACACACACAGGAACCCAGTACAGCTAGAAGGCAACTCAGAAACAAATTTTAAAGTGGATGCTATCAAAAAAAAAAGTATGAAAACAAAACTGCAAAATTTGTCAGCATGAGTTCAGAAGCTTTCAAGCTAACTGTATCAGGTTCTTCACATTCTGATAAACTGTGCTACATAAAGATACATAGTTCCAGGCCTCAACTCAGCCAACAGGGCAGCACTTTAAAACTGTTACACAAAATGAACACAGGTTTCCACTCTGGTGCAACTCTGGATACATATACAGCACATGTAACCAGTGTAAATAATTTACACTTTAGTATTAAAGAGTACTCCTCCTTGATACTCCCTACCCACATCAGAACTTTCTCTGAAGTTTAACACTTCAAACATAGGAACTGTTTTCATTGTAAATATGAGACTAAGAGGCATTTATCAAATTATATAAATATTTAATATACTATATATATATACACAAAACAGGCTTTCCCAATGACTCAGCAGGTAAAGAATCTGCCTTCAATGCAGGAAACACAGGAGATGAGAGTTCGACCCCTGGGTCAGGAAGATCCCCTGGAGGAGAAAATGGCAATCCACTCCAATATTCTTGCCTGGAAAATCCCATGAACAGAGGAGCCTGGCGGGCTACTGTCCAAAGGGTTGCAGAGTCAGACACAACTGAGCAACTTACCCATATATACAAAACACATATTGTATCAACAAATAAAAGGTTATTTCCTGAGATAAAAGCACCTTACTTCGTAAACGTCATCTTAAAAAGGCCTTCCTTTCACACACATTATCTCAGAAACTTACATCAACTCTCAGATAAGCAGAGCAGATATTACTTTCTCTATAAATGAAGCAAAAGACTCATTTATAAAGAGTCTTTATACTGGCTACTAAAATGAGAGGATGAGAGTACAAATCTGTTCTTCACCCGTCCTCTGCTCTTTCAGCTGTTCCTTATAGCAGAAGAGTATTAGGAAATGCTCTATTTAACCCCAGTAAAAATCCCCAGGAGGAGGGCAAGGCAGTCCACTCCAGTACTCTTGCCTGGAGACTCCCCATGGACGGAGGAGCCTGGTGGGCCACAGCCCATGGGGTCACAAAAGGTCGGTCATGACTGAGCGACTAAGCACACAACCAAACCTGGATAGAGATCTGGTGTTTTACTTTTTAGAAGACAATGGCTTCGTTTATTTAAAGTACAGATTATAGATATGAAGGATGAGAAGCGTGTTCTAAGATCACTGCACTTTTCCCCCAAAACCCCACAGGATTAACACTGGTGTGAGTGTGAGTGGACCCCATTCAGGCACACCTGAAGACAGCTCTGGAGTGACTGTTCTGAGCTGAGTGCTCCAAGGCCAGGCCGGCAATGTGAGCTGCTCCTGACACCCAGGTGGGAGATCTGGGTTCTTACCCCAGACTTGTTAATCGTTATTAGGGAAGTAATGTCGCCTCTCTGAATCCCAGCCTCCTGGTCTTCAAAATAAAGAGTCCTAAGTTCCCTGAGAGCTGCCATTTAGTTTGGGTGTTTACTGGGTGTCACGGCAAGAGCCAACTTCTTCACAACAGTCCACAACCTGGAAAGTAGCAATTCAGTGAGGACCTGAATGAAAGCAATGGACAGAGGCGGAAAGAACAGATTCAACGGAAAGACTGGATCTGGTGCCTAAATGTGGGGGGATGGGGGGCGGAGGGGGGTGGTGTGAAATAAACAATTCATAGCAAATTCAGGAGGAAAACCAGGCTTGCTCCGCTCTGAGATTATGGTAGCAGCAGGCAAGGGATGAGAGAAAAGCAGGAGTTTCGTTTGGATGAACTGACCTGGGACCACCTGTTCCCACCCGCTCTCTAGTCCTCACGGCCTTCTGACCTTCTCCAAGCTCGGTTCCACCAGCATCCTCCTCCTTGCCTCCCAGCCCCTGGAGCCTGCGCATCCTGTTCCTGACTGCCATGCTGTTGACTCGAAACCTCCTCGGAGCTTCCGGGGTGGACTCTGAAACTGGCGCCAGGCGCGGAGGGCAGGGAGAGGCGGATGGCAGGCAGCCCACTCCAGACTGGCAGCTGGCCTTTCTGGAAGCAAGGCAGCTTGCTCAGGAGGCTGGCCTTGGGGGCTGCAGGGCCAGTGGCCCCCCGACCCCGGCCCAGCAGCATGGTAAAAGCTTATGGAGAGGGGCCCCCTGGACTCAGCCTCCAGCCTGCATCCTTGGGCAGCCTGAGCCTGGGACAGCAGGCAGGCGGAGGGCAGGTTCCAAGGATAGGAAAGCGGGTGAACGGCCTCCAAGTGCCTGGGTCAGCTTGCAGGTCGAGCCTGAAGTCACGTCTTCTTGATGACCTTCCCCGACAAGTGTTCTTCCCCGTGTGCCAGCACGGCCTGCCACTCATCTCCCTGGGTCTTGATACAACCACTTCCTTCCCAGGGAGGCTATCCCTGGTCATCCTGCCTAAAATCCCACCACCACCCTCAACACGCACATGTGTGCACCCACATATGCACATGCGCACACATGCACTTCCCCCCACTTTCTCTCTCTCCCTGGCACAGTGACCAACATATCATTATTATATTTACTTCACTTGCTTTTACTGTCTTCCCTGCTAGAACAGACGGTCCATGAGGTCCAGGGTTTTGTCTGTTCAATATGGCATCCTTAGCACCTTGAACTGTGCCTGGTTTGTAACACACACAGTAAGTGTGTGTTTAGGAATGAATAAATACCTCAGCTGTTACTGCACTTGACAGATCACTTCTGATTTATTTTCACAGTAAGTTTCCCAGAGGTACTGATAGAAGGCGGTATACAGCACGGCTACACACTCTGACAGAAGTTAGTGTCCTCTCCTCTTCAGTTTGTATCATGTTTTGCCATCCTACTTCTGTTTCGACATCCTTTCCACTCATGCAAGATTTATAGGCTATTTTATGGTTTAAGTTCTAATATAGACATACTCTTTATTAAGCAGCCATTATAGCACACACGGTACAGAACGAGAGACAGAGAGCGCTGTGTGGAGAGGGACACAGCCACCCCAGGGGAATAAATACCCCAACCTGGCTCCCTCCTTCTTATTAGGTCATCCATGCTACCCCTCCTCACTGGACAAACCCAGCTAGAAGTCGGATGGAAAGGGAGGCTACTGATGCCTTTACAGAAGTCAACTTCCTGGGGCACAAAGCAGGGTGGAGACAGGCAAGCAAAAGATGCTTCCCCGCTCCATCCTCAAACTCAATGACTTCAATCCCTCGATGGTGAGAGAGGGCTCCTGAGCCACAATCTAAACAGAATGAGAACATGAGGTGCAGGAAAAGAATAGCCCAAGCAGAGGGAAGAACGAATGTCAAGGCCCCGAGGAGGAAATCTTTGTCACATCTGTGGAAGAGGAAGGTCACTCTGACAGAGTGAGCAAGAGGAAAGGATTATAGGAGATTAACTCAAAGAGACTAGATCATGCATAGAAGCCACAGAGTCCTCAAACTGTGCTGCAAACAGAGGGTTATTCATCACAGATGGCAAGGCCCCACCCTCCGAGATTCTGATTCAGTAGACCAGGGGTGGGGACAGAGATTCTGCATTTCTAAAAAGCTCCCCTGAGATGCTGATACTGTGGCTCTGGAAACTGCAAATCGAGAACCATGGTTCAAAGACCCAAAGGCTGGAGCAAGGAATCTGGATTTTAATCTAAGAGGCCATTGGAGGCAAATCATTAGAGACAAAAAGATTAGATTCGTGGTTGCCAGGGGCTGGGAGACTCAGTTCAGTTCGGTCACTCAGTCGTGTCCGACTCTTTGCGACCCCTTGAATCGCAGCACACCAGGCCTCCCTGTCCATCACCAACTCCCACAGTTCACTCAGACTCTTAGGGATGCCATCCAGCCATCTCATCCTCTGTCGTCCCCTTCTTCTCCTGCTCCCAATCCCTCCCAGCATCAGAGTCTTTTCCAATGAGTCAACTCTTCGCACGAGGTGGCCAAAGTACTGGAGTTTCAGCTTCAGCATCATTCCTTCCAAAGAAATCCCAGGGCTGATCTCCTTCAGAACGGACTGGTTGGATCTCCTTGCAGTCCAAGGGACTCTCAAGAATCGTCTCCAACACCACAGTTCAAAAGCATCAATTCTTCAGTGCTCAGCCTTCTTCACAGTCCAACTCTCACATCCATACATGACCACAGGAAAAACCACAGCCTTGACTAGTCGGCAAACTAATGTCTCTGCTTTTGAATACACTATCTAGGTTGGTCATAACTTTTCTTCCAAGGAGTAAGTGTCTTTTAATTTCATGGCTGCAATCACCATCTGCAGTGATTTTGGAGCCCAAAAAAATAAAGTCTGACACTGTTTCCACTGTTTCCATAAGAAAGACTTCTTCAGCGATCAATGCAAAGAAATAGAGGAAAAGAAAAGAATCGGAAAGACTAGAGATCTCTTCAAGAAAATTAGAGATACCAAGGGAACATTTCATGCAAAGATGGGCTCGATAAAGAACAGAAATGGTCTGGACCTAACGGAAGCAGAAGGTATTAAGAGGAGGTGGCAAGAATACACAGAAGAACTGTACAAAAAAGATCTTCACGACCCAGATAATCATGATGGTGTGATCACTAATCTAGAGCCAGACATCCTGGAATGTGAAGTCAAGTGGGCCTCGGAAAGCATCACTACGAACAAAGCTAGTGGAGATGATGGAATTCCAGTTGAGCTGTTTCAAATCCTGAAAGATGATGCTGTCAAAGTGCTGCACTCAATATGCCAGCAAATTTGGAAAACTCAGCAGTGGCCACAGGACTGGAAGAGGTCAGTTTTCATTCCACTCCCAAAGAAAAGCAATGCCAAAGAATGCTCAAACTACCGCACAATTGCCCTCATCTCACATGCTAGTAAAGTAATGCTCAAAATTCTCCAAGCCAGGCTTCAGCAATACGTGAACCGTGAACTTCCTGGGGGACTGACTGCTAACAAATACAGGGCTTCTTTTAGAGGTGATGAGAACATTCTGGAATTAGTGGTAATAGTTGTACCACCTTATAAACATACTAAAATCCACTGAACTGGATACTTCAAAATGGTGTTATGTAAATCATCTCTCAATTTTTTATAAAAGAAGTCACTGGAGGATTTTCAACAGAGTACTGAAGTCATTTTTTTTTTTTTTAATTACTCTGGCTACTATATGAATAGACCACAGAGAGGCAGGCATGGAAGACCAATTAAGAGGAAATGTAGCACATAAAGGGGCTTCACTGATGGCTCAGTGGTAAAGAACTCATCTACCAATGCGGGAGGCAAGGATATGGGTTCGATCCCTGGGTCAGGAAGATTTCCCTGGAGGAGGGTATGGCAACTGACTCCAGTATACTTGCCTGGAGAATCCCACAGACAGAGGAGTCTGGTGGGTACAGTCCATAGGGTCACAGAGTCGGACACAACTGGAGGGACTTAGCACGCACACATGCAGCACATAAAATGAGTTATAATCATAGCACAGACTGCAGGTAACAGCAAGTGGTGAAAAATGGCTGGACTGCGATTATATTTTGGAGGTAGAGTCAACAAGACTTGCCTAATGGACAGAATGTGGGATGCAGCCATAGAAATTGAATGAACATAGATTTGGTGTCTAGGCAACAGAGTAAACAGTGGTGTCATTTACTATGAGGAAGGAGGAACAGATTAGGAAAGGGCCCACAGGACTTGGGCCTCGTCCACAAGTCCCATAAAGGACAAGGACCCAGTAAAGGATTAGAAACGATCCATCCATAAAAAATGGAAAGAAACATACAGGAGTGTGAATACCAGAGACCATGCAAAGCAGTGTCTCAACTAAGTCAAATAAAGCTTAGCGATCTTAGAAATGAGAATGAGGACAGTTCTCCAGGCTGGGAAAGACGGAGACTGCTGGATGCCTTGACCAGTGTTGTCTGAGGAATGAGGTCAAAGGCCTGTGTGAGACAGGCTAAGAGCCCAAGGGAAGGATGCAGAGACTCAGAACAGAAAGATGGAGAAAACGGGGACTTCCCTGGCAGGCCAGTGGTTAAAACTCAGCACTTTCAATGTAGGGGGCACGTCGATCCCTGGTCGGGGAACTAAGATCCCATATACTGTATGGTGCAGTCAAAAAAGAAAAGAAAAGAAAGGTGGAGAATATGGAGCCACAGATGGAAGAAGACAGAGTAAAAGTGGTGCTTTGTTTCTTCTTTATTTCAACATAGAGTTTTTACAGAGCATTTTAATGGACAGACTGATTCAGTCAAGAGGGGAATGCTGCTGCTGCTGCTGCTGACTCTGTATCTCTAGTCACTGTCTATTCCTAGGCCAGTACTCACTGCCCAGGGGCAATCTATGTCGGGAGAACCCACAGATGCTTCATGCTCACGTTGGCTAAACCAGAACAGTCCCATTTTCACTCACTTTCTTTGCTGTAGTGATTATTTTGCTTTTTAGGTTACAAAGATAGTTTATCAAGTTTGACACTTTCTTAATAGGACACCACAGCACGGTGACAACAATACAGCTGGGAGGAGGTGGCTTTGAGCCGTGACTGCATGACAGCTGATGTGCAGCCGAGGGCAGGTGTCTTCCTGACCATCCCAGAGAAGGGGTGGGAGAGAGGGACCACCCACCAGCCCCAGCTGCGCCCGGTGCCGTGAGACCTACGACTGTCACATTTGCCCCCAGAAAATTTCCGTTAGAACAAAAAGGCATCGCGTCACCTGAAATAAACAGTTTAAACTCATTTCACCCATCTTAAATTTATAGACATTAAGTATGTCCCCTTGCATTTATATATCACTTATACTTTAAAATCTTTTCATCATAATCTGCCCACAATTATAGGCTTTACTGTGATAATTCATAGATGTTCCAAATTTTACAGAGGGAGTAAATCAGGCATTTTCTCAATGAATATCTTTTCTCCTCTTACTTTATTTGGAAGAGGAACAACTACAACATAAAAAGATGTTCTTGCTAAGTTGGGTGGGAGAAGAGGGATGGACTGGGAGTTTGGGGTCAGTAGATGCAAACTATCGCACTTAGAAGGGATGGAGAGCAAGGTCCTCCTTACAGCACAGAGATAAACCATATCCCAGGTGTATCTCCTGGGATAAACCATACTGGGAAAGAATATACATATTTCTTAAATATAAAGAAAAGTGAGTCAAGCCAAAAGAAAAGGCTAGTTAAACTAACCTATCATGCTAACCCGAGAAAAAGTAGGCATGCAGGCTCTAATACTGTACTTTCTTTTTATCTTTGTTTCCTAAGTGGACTGTGTTACAAAAGATCACTCTTCGAAGTGTAATTTAATTCCCTAAAAAATAAAACAAAAGATGAAGCTGTTTTTATTTCATTTTGATGAGGCAGTTTTATCAGCATGTTGAAAACAATAATTTTGGCCAAAAATTCATGATCTTTAATGATAAAAACATTTCATGTAAAGAAGGGCTTGGTAAGGACAGAAATGGTATGGACCTAACAGAAGCAGAAGATATTAAGAAGAGATGGCAAGAATACACAGAAGAACTGTACAAAAAAGATCTTCACGACCCAGATAATCACAATGGTGTGATCACTCATCTAGAGCCACATATCCTGGAATATGAAGTCAAGTGAGCCTTAGAAAGCATCACTACGAACAAAGCTAGTGGAGATGATGGAATTCCAGTTGAGCTGTTTCAAATCCTGAAAGATGATGCTGTGAAAGTGCTGCACTCAATATGCCAGCAAATTTGGAAAACTCAGCAGTGGCCACAGGGCTAGAAAAGATCAGTTTTCATTCCAATCCCAAAGAAAGGCAATGCCAAGGAATGCTCAAACTACCACACAATTGCACTCATCTCACATGCTAGTAAAGTAATGCTCAAAATTCTCAAAGCCAGGCTTCAGCAATACATGAACCGTGAAATTCCTGATGTTCAAGATGGTTTTAGAAAAGGCAGAGGAACCAGAGATCAAATTGCCATCATCTGCTGGATCATGGAAAAAGCAAGAGAGTTCCAGAAAAACATCTATTTCTGCTTTATTGACTACCAAAGCATTTAACTGTGTGGATCACAATAAACTGTGGAAAATTCTGAAAGAGATGGGAATACTAGACCACCTAACCTGCCTCTTGAGAAATCTGTATGCAGGTCAGGAAGCAACAGTTAAAACTGGACATGGAACAACAGACTGGTTCCAAATAGGAAAAGGAGTAC
>SJYQ01000682.1:74907-107332 GCA_006410935.1 Redunca redunca
CTACGGGATGATCACTGCTGACAGAGGCTTATTATGTGCCTTCTCTCCTGCCCAGAGCTTACTCCTGAGGCCATTAAACTGCTTTATAAAATCTTCATCAATTACCATGGGTCACATCTACTAATGTTCCATTAAAGATCAATGATATTTAAACCTACTGCTAAGTATACCACGTATTCACTAAATGTACTGCATTTTGCTCATGGAATACTTTAAACATCAGCCAATCAGTTTCTATCAGACCTGTGAGTTATTTAAAGAGAAATCCAGGACTTCCCTGTCAGTTCAGTGGTTAAGATTCCACAATCCTCAACCTAGATGTCCTTCCAGAGATGAGTGGATAAAGAAGATGTGGTACATATATACAATGGAATATTACACTCAGCCATAGAAGGAACCACTTTGAGCCAGTTCTAGTGAGGTAGATGAACCTAGAGTCTGTGTATACAGAGTGAAGTCAGTCAGAAAAAGAAAAACAAATATTGTATATCAACACATATATATGGAATCTAGAAAAATGGTATTGATGAACCTATCCACAGGGAAGGAAGGAGAAGACACAGATGTAGAGAATGGACTCATGGACACAGTAGGGGAAAGAGAGAGTGGGATGAACAGAGAAAGCAGCATCAACATATATACACGATCACATGTAAAATAGATAGCTGTTACACAGGGAGCCCAGGCTGGTGGCTGTGATGACCTAGAGGAATGGGATGCACGGAGAGGAGGATGGCTCAAGAGGGGGCTGATATATGTATAATTATAGCTGATGTCTGCTGTCATACGGCAAAAACCAACACAACATTGTAAAGCAATTTTCCTCCAATTAAAAAATAAATTAAAAGGGAAAAAAAAAAAAAGACTCCATGCTTCCACAGCAGGGGGCACGGGTTCCAGCTCTCATCAGGGAACTAAGATCCCGCATGCCGCATGGTGTGGCCAAAAAGTTTTTTAAATAAAATTAAATAAATAAAATTTTTAAATAGAAAGGATTCGTTAAAAAGAAAGAAAAACCATAAAATCATATTCAAAGGATTTCTTTATATCATAAACTATTTTTTCTGTCACTAGACCAAATGAGTCGAATCTAGAAATCAATGACACAAATTTGAACAGTTAAAAAAGTTCACCACACATGGTATTTCCTAGCCATTCATTCAGGATCATCTAGAGTACACAATCATTTTCTGAGACAACTACCATTCTGAGAAAAATGACACAGTAAATATGAAGTGGTTACTTTAATAGCGGAAAAAAAATTCATTGCATACTGAGAAATAGTGGGTTTTAGATGTCTGATTACATAACCACTTCATCTACAGAAGCAGAGAGCAGTCACCTCCCCTGAGACATAGAGTCTTCTCTCACTAACGTCAGTCATTCAAAAAGAGCTCCTCATTTGGTTTCCTCTCAATCCCATCTTGTTGATTTCAACATCTTTCATTCACCCACAGTGAATGGGAAAGCCTGCATCCTTCAGGGCAGAGAGAAGGGACTGATAAATGAGCACAATAAAAGGTGATGTGATAGAGAAAGATGCAGCTGATGGCAGAACGTGGCTAGGCACGGTTGAGGGAGGCGCAGCTGAACTGAGGCTAAAGGAGCCGGCCTCTTGAAACATCCAGGGAAGACATTCCAGGCAACAACCCTGAGATGGGAACAGGCTTGGTCTGTGCCGTGACCACTAAAAAGGCCAGTGTATCAGGAACATAGGCACATGTGAACAAGGACGGGCAGGTAAACAGCTGATGGAAGGCCTTGAGGTCAAGTATAAGGGATGCAGGCTGAAGTATAAGGGACATCACTAGAGTAGTTCTCAAAGCATGGTCCCCAGACCAACAGCATCAGCCTCGCCTGGAAACTTGCCCGAAACAGAAAGTCTCAGGCCCCCACCTAGACCCCCTGCATCAGAAAACCTTGAGGTAGGGCCCAGCAATCCCACTGAAGTTTGAGAACCACTGCGCTGGGGCTTATAAGCAGAGATGTTAACATGAAACTCAATTTCTGGGTAAATGAACTACAGCATTAGTTCTTTCACCAGTACTTAACAGCAGTGCATATTAACCTCTATAGTGTATATTAACTGTTAAAATGTTAATGGTTAACCCAGTGACAATCAAAACTTCACAGACTTTTAAACCTGTAACTTACCTGTATATCAAGTATACTTCAATTTAAAAAAAATCAGATTCATATACAGTGGTATTTTATCTTTGCATATTTTTAATTTCAAGGAATTTCCAATCAATTATAAGAAAGATAAGGATCTAAAACGTAGAAGTTATCTGCTCCACAGTCACAGCCTCAAATCACCAAATGAGAAACCTCGAAAAGCTTTCTGGAATAATGTAAAACCAAAAAATTGCCTCCAGCCCTGTCCCTCCCACAGACACGCACCTCCAGCCAGAAGGACGCTTTCTCTCTGCTTCTCAGACGACTGTTCACACCACAGTTGTCCGGATCCCGGTCTTATCTGTCTTACTGGTCTATAAATTCCTTTGGTACAGAAGTTCTGCTCCTCAAATGCTTCCTTCCCAGTTTTTCTCCTCTCCCGAAAAACACAATCTCAGTATCTGTCTGACACACAGCAAATCTGAACATGTGATTGTTCAACTGAACCGATACTATGGCTCAGAGACTCAAAGTTCCCCGGACGACGGGAATGTGAACAGGAAACAGATGTGAACAGTGTGTTCACGTCATCAGGCATAAGAAGCATTTATACGTGACCTCGTGGTGTTAACTTCAGAGTGAGTTTTCTCAGAGCCAGACCACGTCTCAAGGGAAGAAAACAAAGCATTCTGCTTACTTTAGGATAACCTAAGAAATCTTTGCTCTCCTTTGCAACTATACCAGAAGCCTGATTTAGGCAAGATTTCAAATTCCAAAATATCTATCAAAGTCGCTCACTCGAAGCTACTCTGCTTTCAATGTCTGCCATAAACAAACAACAAAATAAAAGAACTAAATAAATATACTTGACTAGTTAATTCTCCATCCCTACCTCAACCCCTCTGTATAAGCTTCATGTTGGCTGGTACGCTTTCTTCAGAGCTGAGCACTGCTGTCTTAGGAGCATGTCTTATTTTACACCAAGGCACCATTATAGACTTCATTCTATCTTTTGCTTTTATTCACTAAGCACTGTATTTTTAAACAATTTTTATTGGAGTATAGTTGATTTCCCATGTTGTATTAGTTTCAGGTGTACAGCAAAGTGCATCTGTTATACATATACACATATCCACTCTTTTTGAGATTCTTTTTTCATATAGGTCATTACAGACCCATGGGACAAGTTCCCTAGATCAGAGCTCCCTGTAAGCACCGTATTTTTAAGATCCATGCATGATGGCCTGAGTACAACCAATCCACTGCTTCTAGATCTTTCCCTTTACCGGGCAGTCTGCTACGGAAGAAGTCCTCTATGTTCAAAGACTTCACCTCTGTGAAACTTCTCCCAACCGTGGACATATATTCAAATGGGCAAGCACTACCCTCCCCAAGGAAAATTAAACATAAGAACATTCATTCACGCAAACAACATTTATTAAATGCCACTGTGTGTCAAACACTGTGCTCGGTGTTAGAAACACAGACCAGAGGATGGGCCACACCCTCGAGCCGCACGCAAAGTGCCACAGGGCCCCGCAAGCATGTGACGCAACAGCAGAACTTCCCGGTGGAGGTTCAGATGACCTCCAGTGAGAGCAGGAATAAAAACACCCCTCTCAAGGAGTACTACTGAACCGACAAGGGTAGCATGAGTCAGACAAGCAGAAAGAGGGCTGTCCAGGCAGAAAAATGGCGCGTGTGAAGGCACAGCGGTGCGAGGAAACCCGACGTGCTGTCGCCACGCAGCCCTGGAACTGCTGAAACAGGAAGGTGGGAGGTCAGACAGAAGGAACAGGTCACCTCTCAACCCCTGAGTCACAGCTGTGCTGCAGAAACTCGGGACATACACGACTCATTTCACACTGACAACCACGGCCTGGTCGGATGGCGCAGAGCAGGTGACGGACGTCGATATACAAGAAGGTGCAACTCACTGCCAGCTAGAGGAACACAGATCATCGGGCCCCACAGAGAGTCCTAACGCAGCGTCCCTTGGGAGCATGAAGGAGGCGGTGAGCAGATCTTCCCCAAGTGCTCTGCAATCCTGAAGGCAGGCCGGCTCAGCAGGGCAAAGGGGGCTGCCCTTCTGACAGGCACGAAGCACACACACTGCTTACTTTCCCTCTGCGGAGTGTGCTGGGTGTGAAGTGCTGACTTGCTTCATGTTTTGAGTCTTTCAATCACTTCCCTTCCCCACTGAGAGGCCAAATATTCTACAAATGTATCTAGACACAAAAAAGGCTGAAATCCACTGGGCCAGATGATAAGGAAACTTTGGATCTAGCTAAGGAGATTATGTTGTTATGCTATAGGTAATTCAAGTCAGTCTTGAATTCTGGACAGGGGAAGTGATAGATGCTATCTCAGATCACTGTGGAAGTAGTGTGAAGATGGACTGACGGGGTGAAGGACAGTAAAGGAAAGAAGATAAATAAGGAGAGGATCACCCCTTCCAGGCAGGAGAGGGGTAACACAGAAGAGTACCAGGAGCTAGAGAGAAGGATATAGTGATGAAACTGTCATGGGAGAAAATGGAAGAACGGATGGAATGCAGGATAACATCCAGGTCTCTTAGTGACCGAAAGCAGCGATCAAAACCTACCAGAGAAAGGATCCCATTTAACTTTAAAATAAAATTAGTATCCAACATAGTCCCCTTTTCCAAATCAACAAATTACAAGAAAAGTAATAATAATAATAATAACCTGTGCTGTGCTTAGTCACTCAGTTGTGTCTGACTCTGTGACTCCATGGACTGTAGCCCACCAGGCTCCTCTGTCCATGGGATTTCCTAGGCAAGAATACTAGAGGGGGTTGCCATGCCCTCTTCCAGGGGATCTTCCCAACCCAGGAATCAAACCCAGGTCTCCCTATTGCAGGCAGATTCTTAACCATCAGCGCCACCAGGGAAGCCCAGTAATAACCTACATGTCACAAATTATCAACAGCTAGCAGTTAGCAACTAGATATTGCTGTAGTACAGAGAAACACTGGCAGGAAGGGACCCTTTCTAGAATTTAAGTCAGCTCTGATTTCAATTTCCTAGGTCATTGGCTGTTTTGTATCTCTGTCAATAAAATGAAGATTACCACTAATTGAAAAAAAAAAAAAAGGTGAAGGAACTTGTAGGTGAAAGCACTTGAAGCTTTCAAAGTAGACGATCACGGAGTAGAAGGCACAGTTGTAAAATACTTGTAGCGTTAAGGCATCCGCAAGGAACTGATGTGCACGCACAGCGACGGGCTTTCCCTAAAGCTCTCCAGAGCTCTCTAAGGATGTAACAAGTCTGGTTTCTCTTGAGTCTCACAGGAGGAGCTTGTGGACGTGGAGTAACCCTACCCATCCCTGTCCTGATCTTATGCCCAACCCTGGGGTAAGATCAACCCTTCTCTCATCCCTGGGGCTTCTGAACGCCTAGAGCAAGTCACACACTGCATGGACTGAGTTCACCGTGAGTTCACACTAACTGCTGGGCCCTCACGGTATATGGTGAAGCTTTTATCCGTCTTTGGTGGTTTTCCGTTGTCTTCCTGCCACGAGGGCTGCCAGGCTCCCCGCACCTTTCCCAGTTCTTTGGCTGTGGCACCTCGACAATCTGCTCTCACGCAGCAATGGAGGCATCTTTTCCAATCTCCCCATCTATGTCACTTTTACTCCCTAGAACTTTTCCAGGGCTGTCACATCCCTTCCCCCGCCAACTAAACTCTTCGCCCCGGCCCAGGAAAGCCCACACGCTGCACTTCTCTACCTCCACTCCGGTCACTAGCTCCCAACCACTAAGCTCCGGCCTCATAGTCCCCCTTGCTTCCTCCAGGCCTCTGCACCAGCCCCTGGGGATTCTGCCTACTTGATATGTTGTTGTTCAGTCACTGAGTCATGTCCGACTCTGCAACCCCATGGACTGCAGCACGTCAGGCTTCCCTATCACTATCCCTCGGGGTTTGCTCAAAATCATGTCCGTTGTCATCCCCTTCTGCTCCTGCCCTCAGTCTTTCCCAGCATCAGGGTCTTTTCCAATGAGTAAGTTTGCATCAGGTGGCCAAAATATTGGAACTTCAGCTTCAGCATCAGTCCTTCCAATGAATACTCAGGGTTGATTTCCGTTAGGATTGACTCGTTTGATCTCTCTGCAGTTCAAGGGACTCAAGAGTCCTCTCCAGTACCACAGTTCAAAACCATCAATTCTTTGGCACTCAGCCTTCATTATGGTCCAAAGCTCACATCCATACATGACTACTGGAAAAATCATAGCTTTGACTATACAGACCTTTGTCAGCAAAGTAATGTCTCTGCTTTTTAATATGCTGTCTAGGTTTGTCATAGCTTTTTACTCCTCCCACAAATCTGCACAGGTCTCAGCCAAGATGTCACTTCCCTGACCACCAATCTACAGCAGCCATCTGAGTCGCATGCTGTTTAAATCCCACATAACTCTCCTTTTGTTTGGTTTCTACTTTCCATATCCTCCCCACTCCAAGCCTGCCACTAAGCTTTAGGAAAGGTATGCTCCTTGAAAACTGTCATCATCTTTCCTGTATCCATGGCACCTAGAACAGCGCCTGAAATATAGTGGATGCTCATTACACACTTATTGAACAGATGTTGTCCCCAAAAGGCCATCCAAAAACAATCAGCAGGTTAATGAGGAAGAAGGAAGATCACTGATTTAATATGATTTCATTCCATACCAGTCTCCAGTGTATTTCCAATAAATTCATCTGATTAAATGGAATCACTCTTCCTCACTATACACACCACCCTGGGGCAGCAAGGGGAGATTCTGCCAGCAGTGGGCATTCCTCCAAGTCACAGATTCACCTCTCAAGCCCCTGGAAATGACTGCACAACAAGGACGGCAACCTCACAGCAGACTCTCTAGTTCCCTGCCCTCCATGGCTCTTAACCACCCATTCCACTCTCCTTACTCTCCTACCTCACAACTTTCACACCCTGTTGAAACATACCATCAAAAGCAAGATTATCCAATACCCCTCAGACAAAAGGCATTTGTTTTAAAGAAAGAAGAAGAAAAAAAAAAAAAAGGAATCAGTACACCCCTTCTCTTTCCCAGATGATGCGAAAGAGCAGAGATCTCTATAGAAGCATTAAAGGTAGGAAAAAAAAAAAGTCACTGAGCCATTTCCTTTGCAAAGGGTGAGGTCAGCTCCACATCAGTCGAAACTTGATAAGAGAACCATTTACCAAATTTCTCACCCAGTCTGGATTATGGCAAGGTAACTCTTTTCCTCAAAGTCAAAAATAATTAGAGTTATGCTCTGTAAAGCAGTATTTGAAGTTGTCATTAGCCAAAAGAATATCATGACTACTGTCTTGATAAGTATACAGAAACATTCTAGAACACTTCTTCACAGGTGGACCTGGTTCGCATCTTATTTCTGCCAAGTGACCCAGGGTAAATTACTAAAACTCAAATTCTTTATCTGTTACATGAGAAGGGGGAAGCCTTGCTTCACAGGGTCAAAACGGGATTGTCTGAGATGAGCAGCCCAACAGAGGGGCAGGTGTTGGGCACACAAGGCCTTCCGGCAGAAGCTCCCTCTCCACCCTGGGTGGAAAATAAAAGCATGGGGCTTTCAACCATACTGGCTGACAGAGAAATTATTCTTTCCACTATGGAAGATTAGTATACTGTCTGGACCGTTTCTTATTATTACCACTAGTAGTTTAAGGTAATATTTTACAATAGTTTACTCCTTATGATTGTCTATTACTTTTCTAAACTTGTGTCTTAAGGATTTCTGGTTGAAATGTTTGAAATTTAAACAAATAGTACTAAGTCATACATCTGTTTCTAGAACAACCATTGAAGTACGCATTTCAAAAGAGAAAATTCAGTATTTACTGGTCCCGTGAAGATTTTCAATGAAAATCTGGTTCCATTAACCAAATGAATCATTTGTGTTTGGATAAATTTGAAGCAGAAAAAAGCTAAAAATGGCCACGGTCGCAGAGTCTGTGAAGCTCCTTTTCCTACACAGGCTCTAACTATGTTGAGAATTTGCATTTCTTTGATAAGAGTTTTCCTCTGATAAGAGAGTATGCAGAACGTTTTAAGAATCACTGCGTCCTTAATGTTCAGTGCTCCTGAAGGCTCTCCTAATGACTAAGACTTCTCAGCTCTCCCCAACAAGATGAAAAATTTTACTGTCACACCTACCACTCCAGCCTAAGTATACTTCTCACAAGGTCTGTCATCTGTTTTTACCTTTCTCAATGACATCTGATTAAAAGAAAATGTTCTGTTCAGTACCTGCTTCAGTACCGTGAAAAAAGAGAAATATCTAAATAATGTTTGACTTGAAAAAGTGGCATGAGCTGAAAAGAACTCTCTGGATTCCTGAATTCTTCTACCCCACTCTTCATGTTCTTTTCAGTACTTGTAATAGAAAAGGCTGGTGAGGGGTTAACAGTGGTGTTTAATCACTCAGTCGTGTCTAACTCAGCAACCCCATGGACTGCAGCATGCCAGGCTTCCCTGTCCTTCACTGTCTCTCGGAGTGTGCTCAAACTCATGTCCATTGAGTCGACAATGCCATCCAACCAACTCATCTTTTGTTGTCCCCTTCTCCTGCCCTCAATCTTTCCCAACATCAGGGTCTTTTCCAATGAGTCACATCAGGTGGCCAAAGTATTGGAGCTTCACCGTCAGTCCTTCCAATGAATATTCGGGTTGATTCAGAGGTTTATGGTACATGATGGAAATCATACCAACATGTGTTGGTACACTGTTACCCTGTTTGAACTAGAAAAAGGCTGGACCTCACATGAGCTGCAAGAATGGCTCAGTGTTAAGTTCACTTTAGAAAGACTTTTTAAGAAGTCTCACACACTATGGTAGATTACCAAGAGATAAAGGTCCACAGTGTTCCTTAAAAGCTCCCGAAAAGAGGTTTTGTTTTCTTGTTTTTACCATCTGCTGCTGGGGGGCAGGGAACGTAAAGAGGGAGAGAAAACAGTTCTTCCTAGAAGCAGTGTATGAATAAATGGCCCTCTGTGTCCCTCTCAGATAAATTCTAAGTTAATTTTTAAAATATAAGCAGGTGTATGATTGTGCTACAGTTCTTTATAAAGTCTAAATGCAGTTTCTCTGAAACAGGTAAAAATACAGAAATTGTTAAATACTTTTCGGCTTTTAATGAGTGTAGCGTAAGTCACAAGAAACAAATTTCACTACAACACAGGAAATGTGAGATACTTTGCACACTTTCTTTTAAATAGATGATTTAACAGCCTTTGAGAATTATAGTTCTATTAGAGAACCTACCTTAAACTTTATTCTGCAATTAAACCTAAGCTAATGGACTACGTTACTTCTCAACAACAAACAGGAATTCTTTCAGAACATGGTATGATCATAATAATACAATGTTCCAATGCTATAACTTGAAAGGTTTGTCATTTCAAAACACAATTTCAGTTTGGGAAAGTATGTGCAAATAAAACCAGTATATAATACAAATAATACTTTAAAACATGAAAATAATACAAGTATTTCAGCAGAAGTTAAGCTCTCAGGCTGGGGAGCTGACTAAGCTGCCTTTAGAAATACATAAATCCAACTGACCAAGAATCAGACTTCTAAAGGAGCTACTGCAATATCCCATTTTTTTGGTCCCAGACTTCCAAAATTATAAGTTCCAATTATCAGACGATATTTCACAGCATAATGAAATAGCTAGGTGTAATTATGATACCTTTGTAGCATCGAAAGATAAAATGCCATAAACCTAAAAATAAATCATGATTAGTTCAACTGAGCTCTTTAAAATAAGCTATTATTTTCTCCAAAATATTATCCATATTAGGGTTTTGTGGTGAAATTCATTTAAACAGAACACTAAATTAAATAATCGGAAAACCCATTCTCCAAGTCATTAGGGATAAACGACCCATTACAATTTCATTTAAAGCATTAATGTAAATGTGAAGCTGCAAATACGGGATTCAAATGTAAAATGCTCCTTTGTGCCCCTTCATCAAACTGACTGCCCTGTCGATACAGTCAGTGGCCACCAGGCATATGTGGCTATTTAGATGTAATTAAAATTAAATTAAAAAAAATTCAATTCCTTGGTCTCATTAGTCCCATTTTAAGTGCAGTAGTAGCTGCAGGTGGCTGGTGGCTACCACACTGGACAGCACAGATACAGTTCATTTTCTATCACAGCTGAATAGAAATGCCACATATATGACATCAACCACTGAGACAGGCAAATTCAAGTCCGCTGGCCTTCCACATGGCACTGTGGAACACTGTGTGTGGTTTTGTAAACAGATTTTTTTCATTTACCTTTCAGCAGCAGGTACAAACAGAAATTTTTATCAAACTGTAGCTAAAAAGAACAAGGAATGCTTTTAGAGTTAGCTAAGCTCTTTTATAAAAAGATTGTTTGAATACAATGCTTCACAAAATGAAAAGTAATGGAAAAAGATATATGATATAATTTTAAACAGCTGAGAAATGTTGCTTTTAAAGATGATTTCCCTTTAGGTGATAAATACAACATGAGAATGGCTCATTAAACAGCCATACTGTCAAACTACAAATGACGTTTCTTTAATGAAGAAAAAGATACAGTGTCAAGTAGGAAGGAGTAATCAGTTTCTCCTCACCAAGTTGTGGAAGTATCACAGAACCAGACATACCAACTATGGCAGGTATCTCAAAATGAGTGTAATTATTACACCCTTTTCTGCAGTACCCTATCATTATCTCTACTGTGATTATCAGCACTTGCCTACTTATTTTTAGTTAGCCTACTAAAATGCATCATCCCCTTCTGGTTTGGGATCCAATTATCACTTCACGTCCCACATGAAAGAAATTTACTTGAGTCTCTACCATTTATTTGGTGAGAAAACACATGAACACAATCTATTTGCACAACTTTAATATAATGCAGTCTAAAGAGCAAGTTGTTATCTCCAGCACTCCTGTAAAAGCAATTTTAAAAATGTATTCTTAATGTCACAGAACTGTACATTAAAAATGGTTAAAACTGTCATTTTTATGTTATGTACATTTCACCCCAACAAGAAAGCATATCAAGGTAATTGTCTACATTCTGAGACTATCCATTTTCCCTATTAAGCAAAGTGCTTTTTTTGATAAATTGGTTAGAGTTTTTCAAAGTAATAAATTTAAAACCTCACTTGATGATGGAATAAAAATTCATATTAAAAGCTAAAGAGAAGAGATATATTTAAGAAAACAGTCTTATTTTCAAATATGCCAAATATTACAGGATAAAGATACAACATGAGGTTAATAAATGAAATTTGGTTTCATATTTTTTATGTGTCCCAAGTATAAGAATCTCCAGTTTAACCTAACCAATATTGCAAATTCAGAAGTTCTTACGTAGCAACTATCCCGAGAGGCAAGGAGGCACTGTTTCATAAACAATAACTCTAATCCTCTCAAACATCCAAAAGCTAGGTACTACTACTAAAATCCCCATTTTACAGATGGTGAAACAAAACACTAAAAAAGAAAAAAAGGCTATGGCCACAAAGGTAGGAGCTGAGCAAATCCTGCACATGCCACCACATCATGAGTCCTGTTAAGAGTCTACTGACAGGGTTTTTTTTGGTGGCCCAATGGCTAAGAATCTGCCTGCCATTCAGGGGCCACGGGTTCGATCCCTGGTCCAGGAAGATCCCACATGCCAAGGAGCAGCAAAGTCCGTGAGCCACAGCTACTGAGGCAGCACTCTAGGGCCTGTGCTCCACAACAAGAGAAGCCACTAAAATGAGAAGCCCATGCACCACAATGAAGAGTGGCCCTCGCTCCCGGCAGCCAAAGTCCGCCTGCAGCAAGGGAGACCCGGCACAGTCTAGGACAAATAAATCTTTTTTAAAAAAGATTCTACTGACGTTAGGAAAGGCAATAGCCTAAAGAGCTATATAACTTTCTATATATTGTGATGATCTGGTATGCAAGAAGAAAAACTTTCATAAGCATTAATAAAAGCCAAAGAATACCTTAAACATACAACTGATCTTTAAGAAAGAAATCATACTGCAACAACTAACACTTGTCTTGCTCCTATTTTTTGGGAAAAAAAAAAATCACACAGACAAACTGCAAAAGTTATTTTTAGGCAAGGAAATGTAAATACAAGGAATAAAAGATTTTAATGACAAAATCCCTCACCCTTCCTCCATATTTTAAATATTGGTCATTCACATCACAAACCTAACATAACCAGGTATCAAACTAAAAAAGGACACACAATGCTATTAACACTTTCAAATTCTCTGAATCCTGGCAGGACAAAATATCTCAAACCATCTCAACTGAATTATCAAAACCAATAAATCAAATGTGTCCAGTATGTGAAAGTTTAAGAAACCCTCCCACAACACAAGCTAAGGGGCCAGAAGATAGTATATTCTGCATCTGTGACTGCATATACACAAAATTTGTTCTCACTCATTCCACAGACTCTATAAAAGTAAAAGAAAAGTCATTTCTTTGTTTCCACAAATGAAGCCATAAGAAAACATCGCTGGACTGCAAGATAATCCTGCTTCAGTGGCAGAAGTGTAAAGTTCATACAATTTCCTCGAGGAAAAACGCTACTGAAATCTGCATAAGCCACTGCAACCCTCCAGCTTCTGCGACCGTTGAAGAAAAAGGGCATTTCAAATGTCTCAAACCTGTTGTTCACCTGTGTGGCCTGGTGGACACGTCGAAAGCCTACGGAGTCTATAAAGAACTCACTAACCTTCTCCGAGGGCTCGCTAAACAAGCTGTGGAAACGGTGGGAGCCAGGCAAATGCGTTTTTACTGCTTATCAAAAACTTTGAGGCTCCATTTATTAAAATCAGTTCCCAGATACAAAGAGTGAGTTGGCCATCACCGATATCAAGATCGAAATTCAACTAAAAACAAAGGTACGCTTTTCGGTATGTGTATTTCACGCCAACTTGAAGTAGTTGTTTTTTGTTTTTGTTTTTTTTTAAGACAAAGCAAATAAGATTCCCGGTTCCCTTGTTCTTGACCTTCAGGAACTGCAAAAAAAGTCAGGACCCAGCCAGAGAGAAAAAGAAAAGTTTAGAGTGGCTGCCGCACCGACTCGGGGGCAGTTGCTGGGACCCCTACCCTCGGTGAGGGTCTCCCGGATCCCGCACGCGGGAGCTTGGGGTGGGGAGTCTGGAGGATGGAGCCGCTCGCGGGAGGTGAGCTATGCACGGACCACCCGCGACGCGGACTCAGCCCCCGCGCCACCGCCATCCCCTGGCTCTGATCAGGACCCGCACGAAGGCGCGCACCAGACCCCTGCCCGCGACCCCGCACACTTCCGGTCCCGGCCCCTACCGCCAGTCCGCTTACCGGCATCATATTGGACCCGAACCGCATCGAAGCTGGTGGCGAGATGACGGCCCGGAGCCAAGCGGAGGCACCCCGGAGTGTGGGGGTCGCACGGTACGGGGGAGGGGAGCGCAGAGGGAGGCCGCCCGAAGGCGGCGGACCTGTTGCAAAGAGGTGGCGGGTGGCGGGGCGGCGTGCGGATCCCCAGAGCTCTCAGTGCGGGCTGGGGCGCCAGCGAGCCCCGAGCCCACCTCCGGCCGGGCCCCCCTCGTACGTGGCTTTGTCTGCTCGGCGCTCGCCACGGCCCGGGCTCCCTCCTCGGCTCCGAAACCAACTAATCCCCGGGCCTGGCCCCCGCGGAGCCCGCGCCGGCTCCGCCCCCCGCGCGGGGCCCCGCCCGCGGCGCGCGAGGCGGAGTGGAGGAGGGGAGGCCGCGGGGACGGAGCCGCGCGCGCCTGCGCGGGCCCGCGGCGGGAGGGAGGCCAGGGGCGGGCGCGCGCCCGGAGCGGCGGGGCCGCGCCGCCTTTATTTGCCTTCGGGATGACAAGTTGCCGGGGGCGCGCGCGGCGGAGCCACCGGAGCGCGCGCGCGCCCGCAGGCGGAGCCGCGGACTGTGAGGCCGCCTCAGGAAGACAAAATAAGGAAAGCGCCGGACGACCTCCCGGGTTGCTGCGGCCGTCACCCCCCCGCAGTTTCGAATCGGGCCGGGGTTGGAGGGAAAGCGGGGGACGTGGGAGCTGAATCCTGGGCGGAAACTCGGCACCTGGACGGTTCCTCCCCGCGGCACCGCCGCCGGCCTCGGCCGGAGCTAGGCGACCGTACCTCCTGGGAGGACCCAGCCGCGGGGCTGGAGCGGCCGATGCCCCTGGAGGCTCCGGCGACGGCCCGGTCCCAGCAAAATGGAGATCGGCGGGGCCATCTCAGCCGGCACCGCATTCCGAGAGTTCCTGGTGGAGGAGTCCCCGGGCTGTCGCCTTCCCTCTTCCACATCGGCCAAACTCTAGTTAGAACTCTATGTGACTTTCTGTAACTAAAAACAAACAACAAAACCCCGAACATTTAAAAATAACTAAAATGATCAATTTTGTTTGTTTTACCATGATAAAAATAAGTAAATAAAACCAAAAAAATTTGAAGCAGCTTTCCGAGAAGCTTCTTTTTCTGCTATTCTAAAAAGTCCTGGATTTCCTCTCTGAAAGGTGCTCGTTCCACCCTCAGGACAGTCTCGGAAATGGCCACACACTCTGCTCCCTTTGCAGGGAGCTAGGTGAAGGCCTAGAATTGCAGTGGCTCATTTTGAAAGAGCAGCAGAGCTGGTTTAGGCACCTTGGTCTTCCACCTTCCAAGGACACAGATTCCTGGAACCCTAACTACAGGAAACTGTAGTTCTGTTTAAATTGTCCTTGTGAGTGAGATTAAGTGGAATAAAGCACCTGGATTCACCTAGCCTCAAACCTGGACAGATCTTTCTTAGTCCAATATTGTTGGTCAGTCGCTCAGTCGTGTCCAACTCTGTGGGACGCCACAGGTTGCAGCACTCCAGGATTCCCTGTCCATCGCCAGCTCCCAGAGCTTGCTCATACTCATATCCATTGAGTCGATGATGCCATCCAACCATCTCATCTTCTGTTGCCCCCTTCTCCTCCTGCCCTCAATCTTTCCCAGTATCATGGCCTTTTCCAATGAGTCGACTCTTCGCATCAGGCCAAAATATTGGAGCTTCAGCATCAGTCCTTCCAATGAATACTCAGGGTTGATTTCCTTCAGGATTGACTGGTTTGATGTCCAAGGGACTCTCAGGAGTCTTATAGTCCGATATATCCCTAACCAGAATCTCCATCATCAAACTCTTAGCCTTCTTATCCCAGCTACATATCTGGAAATACTAATATATTAAGCTATGGCTAATTCAGTTAGAATCAAAATTCTCCAAAAATCTAGTTTAAAGCCTAGTTAGTTATTTTAAGAGGATTGTCCTAAGTTGTAAAGGAAATTCATCCTTTCATTCAGTAAATATTTGTCTAATATTTACTACATGCTGAGTATTCTTCTAAGTATAGGGATACATTAATGAAGACAACAAAATTAGGTGGACAGTAAAATCAGTAGCTGAGTATATTAATAATTAATACTTACATAAATTACCGATTATCTCAGCCAGTCCAAAATAAAAAAAATGACCAAATATAGTTATAAGACAACAATTAAGGGTCTAAGGGGATGAGGCATGCAGGTGAAATTTTAAATCAAGTGGTCTAGGTAGACTTCACTGAAAAGATGATGTGTGAGCACAGACTTGAAGGAGTGAACTACAGCCTTCATGAAGGCTTGGAAGCAGAGGGAACAGCCAGTGCTAAGGCCTTGAGGTGGGAGCCTATTTGGTGTTTCCAGGACCCTCAAGGAAGCCTGGATGACTAGAGCGGACTGGATAAGGTGGAGAGAAGCAGAAGACGAGGTAGAGTGAAATAAGGAGCCAGATAATGTACAGCCTTACGGGCCATTATAAGAACTTTGGCTCTTACTCTGAGTGAAGTGGTAAGTCATAGAAAAAACTTAACCAATGGCTACCATGATCTGACTTCTGTTTAATGGAATCACACTAGCTGCTGTGGTAAACAGACTGAAAGTTTAGCAGAGAACCTATAGGAAGATCTTGCAATAACCCAAGAAAAAGATGAAAGTGGCTTGGGCAGTAATGGTGAACATGGTGAAAAGTAGTCAGATGTGAGATGTATTTTGAAGGCCAAACTCATAGAATTTTGTGACAAGATAGATATGGAATAGGAGAGTAAAAAGTTAAAGAGAAGTCCAAGACTTTTGTCCTAAAGAATGGAAATTGCTACCCACTGAGACCGAGAAAAACCTGAATGAAGCATGTTGCAGGAAGAGGCGATCATTAAATTTGAGAATCTTAATTTTAAAAAAGCCCTAATCTTGGATTTTAGCACATTTATGGGAACCAATACTGCCTTTTGGCAACCTGCAGGGACTATATAACCGAAAAAAACCTACCTCGTATTCCACTGACTTTCATTATTTTCTTGCATGCAAAGAAATATCAGAAACAACTACAAATAAAGTCTCAGAAACAACCATGATCTAGGTCATCCAGAGAAAGAATTCTGGGTATCAATCACTAAACCTCCCACTGTCAACAATGAGAAAACATCTCTCCTTCATATCCAAAAAATACTGTGTGTTACTGATCACACACAATAGTAAATTATATTTAAGGGAGCATTGGCAGCCCTGACTTATTAATAAAATAATAACCGAAGTAGAAGAAAGGAGAGAAGAATTGGGATACAATGGCCCGGGTCTATTTCTTTACTGCCTTTATTTCACAAACGGGCTGTTTCGCTGCTTGTTTCTCCCAAGAACAGGAACGAAAAGGGGATAGCACCTGGCAGTGTGTCCCGAAACCTACTTCCAGCCAATTGAGAATTCCCCACTGCCAAAGAGCAGGTATGTTTCTGGTTGAGGGTTTTGTTTTGTTTTCTTGCTCTCCTTTTTTTTTTTTAGCATAGAAGCATGAAACCAAAGAAACCTTGTCTGTGCTTTGGTTTCATTCATTCAAATTCTGTGCCATCATACTGAGCTCTCAGATAAACTGTTTTCTTCCTTCCATCTCTTTCTTCATGCCCACTCTCAGCTGCTTATTCATGGAGAACCTATCGTTCTCCCAACTCGATAATTCTGCATTCAACTCTGAGAAAGATAAATCAAATCAGCACTCGCTGGGTGGGGAGTTGCTGTCTTCTCAGATCTCACCTCACCCCCAGGCACAGTACAATTACCTGTTTGGCTGGAGTTCAGACATTTGTGTTCCCAACTTCCTCCCCATGTTACTTTCTTTCCTATTTCCCACAGTGTCCCAAACCTTGCATCCCTCCCCCTCACCCTCAGGAGATGAACTCCCATCTTCCTTACTCAGTGATATAGAGGTTGGGGCTTGCACTACACTCCTGCAATATCATTTTCTCCTCCTCCAACCTATGTGGCCTTCTCTGCATTCTTCCTCTCCTTCCCTCTCCTACTATGGATTCTTTTCTTTTAAAAAAAAAAGAAAATTATTTATTCTGTTTGGCTCCACTGGATCTTAGTTGCAGCGCTCAGGACCCTCGATCTTCTTTGCAGGATCTTAAGTGGCAGAAGGCAAAGAAACTCTTAGCTGTGGCATGTGGAATCTAGTTCCCTGCTGCTGCTGCTGCTAAGTCACTTCAGTCGTGTCCAACTCTGTGCAACCCCATAGACGGCAGCCCACCAGGCAAGAACACTGGAGTGAGTTGCCATTTCCTTCTCCAATGCATGAAAGAGAAAAGTGAAAGGGATCAAACCCAGGCCCCCTGCATTTGAAGTGCAGAATCTTAGCCACTGGACCACTAAGGAAGTTCCTGTGGATTCACTTTACAAATGTGTGCCTGTATTTTGCCAAGCACTGTTCTAGACTCTAGAGCTACAACAGCCTACAAAACAAAGACTCTGCCTTCATGAAGCTTGTGTTCAGGTCAGGGAGTTAGACAATAAATGAATGAGGTTATAATAAATGCTTTGGGTCAAGGGTGGGGAACAGCTAGGTACACAAAAGAGGGTAAAGTCTGTTTTGGATAGAGTGGTTAGAAAAGGCCTCTGACAGATGAAGTGAAGGACAAAATCAGACTCGAGGCAGTGGAAATGGCAAGAACAAAGAGCCTGAGGCTGCTGCTGCTGCTGCTGCTAAGTTGCTTCAGTCCTGTCCGACTCTGTGAGACCCCATAGAGGGTGCAATTAAAGAAACAGCAACGAAGGCCAATGTGCCTGGCCTGAGTGAGCAAGGGGGAGAGTGGTCAGGGAGATGGAGGATGTAGCCACAGTCTGGATGTATCGTGTGGGATCATTTCATGTTCCACCCATTATGCTCCCTCTTGAAACCTCAGATACTGGTTCTCTCCTGCATTCTCTTTAAATTAACAGTAACCAAAAGGCAGAGATGGGGCAGAAGCTTCCGTTTCAAGCCTCCTTGATGTCATCCATGCTTTTCTCATTGCTTTGACTATCTCCCCCCTCATCCTACTTCTGCTAGCTTTTTCAGTGCCTACCTAAATGTCATTCTTGCAACTCATGTTTGCTGTTTTTCCACCAGAATTAATCAATATCTCATCTATATTCCATAGTCCTGTATATGTATATATAAAATGTATGTATTATTGTACTTACCATATGATATAGAAAAATATATCTGTCTCTCCAGCTAGACTCAGTGGCAAAATCTATTCATCTATTTACTCAGTGGCAAATCTGTGTATCTTCAGCTTTAATGTTGTGCCTAGGCCATTACAAGTACTCAATAAATGTAAAACTGATGGTACTTAATCGGTGTTTGGGCTTCCCTGGTGATTCAGTGGTAAAGAACCCACCTGCCAATGCAGGAGACAGAGATTTGACACCTGGGTCAGGAAGATCCCCTGAAGAAGGAAATGGCAACCCACTCTAATTTCCCTAGAAAATTCCTTGGACAGAGGAGACTGGCAGACTATAGTCCATGGGATCACAAAAGAGTCAGAAACAACTGAGCAACTAAACAAAAACAACAAAACAAGTCAGTATTTACCGTGCTTTCTTTTCTCTTTGCTGGCTATAGTGAGGTTTTGTTCTTGACTCCTGCAATAGCCTCAGCAGGGCTTTCTGCTCTGGCCCCTCCAGTCCACGCTCCACCCTAGAGCTGGCAGATAACTGGCCACATCTGTCCTCCCCCAGTTTTTGTATTGCCTATGAGCAAAATGGTTTTTATATATATATTTTTTAATGCTCAGGGCAGAAGGGAGGAAGCAAAAGAAGAAGACTTTGTGACACATAAAAATTATATAAAATTTCAATTTCGGTGTCCTTAAGGACCGTTTTATTGGAACAGAGTCACACTTATTTGTTTACATATTGTCTGCAGCTGCTTTCATACCACAACAGAGTTGAATAGTTGTGGTTGAGACTGTATGGCCTGCAAAGCCTAAAATATTTAGTATCTGGCCCTTTAAAGAGGAAATTTGCCACTCCTGCTCTAAGAGCAATAAGGATGATCTTTGTAACAGAAGTGTAACTGTGTCAGTCCCATGCTTAAAAGTCTTTGATCCAAGTGGATGGGCACACGGATGGGGTAGAGTTGAGGGCTGAAGAACACTAGAGCCAGGTGATAAATGCACATTGAAGTTAATTATACTTTTCTGTATTGTGTTTACTCTAAATTCTGGATAATAAAAAAATTTTTAAGAAAACCCTTCCATTGCTTTCTCTTGCTATTAGGGTAAAGAATACTCCAAACATGGCCTCCCAGCTTTTGCTTGGTCTAGCTCATACCTACTTTTCAAGACAGTCAGGGGAGAAAGGAGAAGCAGGACCTCCCCAAATACATGGAAAAAATATTCACCATTGTTAACTTTGCAAGATAAACTCGGTGCTTTGAAGACATACATCTGTGTACCTTGATTTGGTTTAAATAATTCCTTGCTTACTGAAAGTCATGGAACTAGGAGCTCCGGGTTTCTTAGCTTCTGTTGTCATTTCTCTCACTCCCGCACCCAGTCTGCCTTCCAACTCCATCCCTCTTCTGAAAGAGCTTTTGCTGCAGTCACTGGTGACCTCTATTCCACTGATGCAATGAACATTTTCAGTCTTCCTCTTTCTTGACCTTCCACCAGCACGGAGCCATGGCTCATTTTCTCCCTTTCAAAACACCCCTTTGCATGCTAAGTCACTTCAGTTGTGTCTGACTCTTTGCGACCCTATGGAACATAGCCTGCCAGGTTCCTCAGTCCATGGAATTCTCCAGGCAAGAATACTGGAGTGGTAGGCATTCTGTTCTCCAGGGGATCTTCCCGACCCAGGGACTGAACCTGTGTCTCCTGTGATTTCTGCATCGCAGGCAGATTCTTTACCACTGAGCTACCTGGGAAACCCCCAAACACCCCTCTCCCTTGCCTTTTAGGACAGTGTTCTCGTGGTTTTCCTCCTAATTCTCTCCCTATTTCTTCTCTCTCTCTCTCTCTTTTTTTTTTTTCAAGATTTTTCTTCATGTGGACCATTTTTAAATTCTTTATTGAATTTGTTACAATATTGCTTCTGTTTCACATTTTGGTTTTTTTGGCCACCAGGCATGTGGGATCTTAGCTTCCCAACCAGGATTCGAACCAGTATCCCCTGCACTGGAAGGCAAACTCTTAAAACTGGTCTGCCAGGGAAGTCCGTTCTCTGTGTCTTTTGAAGATTCCTTCCTCCTTACCAGCCTTTACATACTGAGGGTCCTCAAGGCTCAGTCCTAGCTGTTTTCTTTTTTCACTGACTGCCTTCTTCCTAGACAATCGTATCCTCAGTCTTAAACCTCATATACACACAGTGTGAATTTTTGTGTTTCCAAACCAGACTGCTTCCCTGGGCTCTGCTACTGCTGCTGCTGCTGCTAAGTCACTTCAGTCGTGTCCGACTCTGTGCGACCCCATAGACGGCAGTCCACCAGGCTCCCCGGTCCCTGGGATTCTCCAGGCAAGGACACTGGAATGGGTTGCCATTTCCTTCTCCAATGCAAGAAAGTGAAAAGTGAAAGTGAAGATGCTCAGTCATGTCTGACTCTTAGCAACCCCATGGACTGCAGCCTACCAGGCTCCTCCATCCATGGGATTTTCCAGGCAAGAGTACTGGAGTAGGGTGCCATTGCCTTCTCCTTCTCTGGGCTCTAGAACTTAGCTATCCAGTGACAAAGTCACTAACTATATAAAGCTACTGAGCCTTTGAAATGTGGCTAGTGCAACTGAGAAACTAAAATTTTAACTTTAATTCAAACTAAAATGTAAGTGGCCAGTAGTGATTAAAATAGTGAACAACATAAATACAGAATAGTTCCATCATTACAGAAAGTTCTACTGAAGAGTGCTGAATATCTATATTCAGTTATATCCAGCTGCCCATTAGATGTTTCCTCTTGGCTGTCTCAAAGTATTGCAAGTTCAACTGGTCTAAAACCAAAGGTATAGTCTTTCTCCCCAGTATGTTCTGTCTCTGTGAATGGCACATGTGTTCATCCATTTTCTCAAGCCAATAACTCAGGAATCACGCTTAACTTTATTTCTTCCTTATCTCCAACATTTATTCAGTCATCACACTCTGTTCATTCTATTTCCATTTTTGGATTTTTTTTTTATTTTTTGGCCATGCCATGTGGCATTTAGAATCTTATTCTCCAACCAGGAATCAAACCCATATCCCCTGCAATGGAAGCATGGTGCGTTAACCACTCAGCCACCACCAGGGACATCCCCTGTTCATTTTATTTCTTAAACATTTCTTCAAACTCCCCATTTTCCATCACCACCACCACCCTCTTAAAGCCACCACCATTTCTCACTTGTCTTATCATAGACAGCCCTACTTCAGTTCAGTTCAGTTCAGTCACTCAGTCATGTCCGACTCTTTGCGACCCCATGAGTCGCAGAACGCCAGGCCTCCCTGTCCATCCCCAACACCAGGAGTTCACTCAGATTCACATTCATCGAGCCAGTGATGCCATCCAGCCATCTCATCCTGGGTCGTCCCCTTCTCCTCCTGCCCCCAATCCCTCCCAGCATCAGAGTCTTTTCCAATGAGTCAACTCTTCGCATCAGGTGGCCAAAGTACTGGAGTTTCAGCTTTGGCATCATTCCTTCCAAAGAAATCCCAGGGCTGATCTCCTTCAGAATGGACTGGTTGGATCTCCTTGCAGTCCAAGGGACTCTCAAGAGTCTTCTCTAACACCACAGTTCAAAAGCATCAATTCTTCAGCGCTCAGCTTTCTTCACAGTCCAACTCTCCATGGCCACTGGAAAAACCTTGACTAGATGGACCTTTATTGGCAAAGTAATGTCTCTGCTTTTGAATATGCTGTCTAGGTTGGTCATAACTTTTCTTCCAAGGAGTAAGCATCTTTTAATTTCATGGCTGCAGTCACCATCTGCAGTGATTTTGGAGAAGTCTTTCCTTAACATTGCCTCCAAGTCCTGGTGGTCTGTCCCCACCCATCCCCTCTCCTTAACAGGTACCACAGTCGCCTCCCTTCCTGAGACTCAGCCACACCATCCTTTTTCAATCCCTTTAGCCCTCTGTGCTTCCTTCAGGACATACTCTGAGAACCTCACCTTTATGCCATGTGTCACCACTGGACATTCAGAATATTTGTGTTTCAAGTGTCATTCAGTTAATGCTTTCTCTCTCACAAGACTTTGAACCATAGGGTAGGAATTTCAACTCATCCTTGTTTACCACTAATTCTTCAGTACTTAAAATAGGCCCCAGTGTGTAGTAATAGAATGAATATTTGAATGAACAAAAGAGTGAATAAATGAATGAGTTGTTCATTTGTCTGCAATGCATGTGGTTAAAGTCAGTGCATTAGTCAGCTCAGGCTGCCATAACAAAATAGCATAGAATAAGTGGCTTAAACTATAGGTGTTTACTTTTTTTTATATGGTCTGAAGGCTGGGAAGTCCAAGACCAAGGTGTCAGCCAGTTCAGTTTCCAGGTAAGGGCCCTCTTCCTAGCTGGCAAACTACTGTCTTTAGCATTTATCCCCACACAGCAGAAAGAGAAAGAGGAAGCAAACTCTCTAGTATCTCTTCCTATAAGAGCAAGAATCCCATCATGAGGGCTCCACCTTCAAGACTTGAGCTAAACCTAATCATCTCCTCAAAGCCCTACCCTCAAATATCATCACATGGAGGAGAGTGTTGAGGGGGTGAGAGGGTGGAAAGGAGGGTGGCAGTGCTTCAAAATATAAATGGGGGGATGACACAATTCAGTATGTAACTATCCGTAACAGCCATAATTGTACAGTTTTCCAATCCTATGGCCATACATTATACTCATCACCCCCAAAAGCCATCTCATAAATGCCTATAAAATGTTCCAGTTGAGTTGAGGTCAAAGGAACTAAATAAAACTCATTGCTGAAAAACAAACTAAGGTGCTTGCCCTTCTGCTGATTGTCTATGATGTCATCATCCACAGAAGGACTATATTGATAATTTCTACACAGCATTTCAAAAGAAAGTCAGTCCACCTGATGAGATTTCAGAAAGTTAGTGAGCAAGCAAGAGAAGTCTATCCTGAAATACTGAAAAAGGACACCTTTAAGTGCTGAGATGTCACCAAGGACGTTGGCTATCAACAGGGCCTGCTGTGGCTTTCTCCCCAGTGCAGAGGGGTTTTTATTTCACTGTGAGAGAAGTACATGTATTTCCTCCTGGTCTTTATTAAAATACCTATGTTAGCTCAGAATGAACTGAGGTCTAGTCAGTTCTATTTAAAACCATTTTAAATGGTTTGTTTAAAATGATTTTTAAATTTGGGATTTATTCAAATATTTTTCAAGAGTGCCCATGAAAAACACTGTGGTTTTGCAGATTCATGACCAAAGTTCCTTTGGGGAAAGGACCAATTCTTAAAGTTTTTGATATTCCTTTTAGCCTAGCACACAATGTTCATTGTCAATTAAGTATTGAATGAATGCAATCATGTTGCTACTATAAATTTTTTCCCAATAGCTAAAGATAACCAATTGAATGAGAAATGAATTGGATTTTCTTTACTGTCATTTAAACCCCATTTATGTGAAGTCCATAACTCGGTTTCAGTACCAATTATTTGCAACACTTAAGTTAGTTATTAATTGACAGTTGAGAACACTCATTTCTAAAAGTCCTGGCTGAACTCAGTTTTTACTGCTCTTGTTAAGGCCCAGAGGAAGCTTTAAAAAAAGACCCACAGAGAAGGTATACTTAGAAGATAATAAAACTGAAAAAAAGAGAGTATTATCTGGTTAGAGAGAATTTTCACTTCAAATTAATGAATCCCCAAGCTGTAAGCACTAAAGATTATTTTTTTTCTTTAAGTAATTTGTTCTCTGAAAGTGTTTATAAATTGGTTTGGGGGAAAGTGGAAATCTCATTTCAAATACACTTCACATTTACCACATCTAATAGAATAAACATTCAATTGAAAAAACTCAATCAATTAAGGCGTGCTTGCGGGACCAACTACAGCAAGTTCTCCTAGTCCATTTAAATATGCCTTTGTGTGTGTGCTAAGTCATTTCAGTTGTGTCCAACTCTTTGTGACCCCATGGACTGTAGCCCACCAGCCTCCTCTGTCCGTGGGATTCTCCAGGCAAGAATACTGGAGTGGGTAGCCATGCCCTCCTCCAGGGGATCTTTTTGACCCAGGATTCAAACCTAGTCTCTTTTGTCTCCTGAACAGGTAGGCATTTATCCCTAACTTTCAATTTACACATAGCTTTTCTGTTTAATTCAATAAACACTACTGAATGTCTACTATGAGCCATCAACTGTCTGGGATACAGGATACAATGAAATGAGGTACAGATATAGAACTGAAGGCTACACATAGGGGATTCTTAAACTAGTTAATCTCCGCAATAATTGTGACGTTGGTACTTCTGTTATCCTGTCTTAAGGGCAAGGAGCCTGAGGCCCAGAGAGTTTAAGTAACTTGTCTGAAGCCTCACAGTGGGGTGCATCGCAGAAGCTAGGATTTGAGCCAAGGTTCTTGAGTCCAGAGTCTGCATTCTTAACCACTACGCTACTTTCCTTTATGGTCTCCTTTCCTTCAACACTTGTACCCTGAGTGCCTGGGGGCACCAGACCAGCCAGTGAGGATATAAATGTAAGTAGGACTCAGAGCATATACAGCCTAGTATGTGCCTCCCTATGAGCCATGCGTGAAATCTAACACACAGGCGCTCTGGTTGAAGTTGGCATGGAGAACTGTTTGTTACCTAATCCCCTGGCCCTCCCAGGTTAGGACAATCTGGAAAACACTCAGAGAGAAGGGCTCAGGAGCTCAGTCTAAAAGATGAACTTACCTGAAGGGTTTGTATTTTCTATTTCATTTATTGGAATTGCTGGTTAAACAGTAAATTTTACTTCATTTAAACTAAGTGAAATTGAGTGTCTACTATATGAATAGCAGTATAAAATATACTAATAGACTTGATCTGGGCCCTTGATCAGAAACTGGTGAAACTGGCAAGTTTCATCAGCTTAGAAACTGGTGAAGGGGGAAATGTGGGTAGAAATTATAATAACTAAGTCTACCATTTATTGTGCACTTACTAAATTCTCAGTTCACTTCAGTTGCTCAGTCGTGTCCGACTCTTTGCGACCCCATGAATGCAGCACGCCAGGCTTCCCTGTCCATCGTCAACTCCCGGAGTTTACTCAAACTCATGTCCATTGAGTCAGTGATGCCATCCAACCATCTTATCCTCTGTCGTCCCCTTCTCCACCCGCCTTCAATCTTTCCCAGCATCAGGGTCCTTCCAAATGAGTCAGTTCTTCACAACACGTGGCTTCACAACACGTGGAGCTTCAGCTTCAGCATCAGTCCTTCCAGTGAATATTCAGGACTGATTTCCTTTAGGATGGACTGGTTGGATCTCCTTGCAGTCCAAGGGACTCTCAAGAGTCTTCTCCAACACCACAGTTCAAAAGCATCAATTCTTCTGTGCTCAGCTTTCTCTATAGTCCAACTCTCACATCTATACATGACTATGGGAAAAACCATAGCTTTGACTAGACGGATCTTTGTTGGCAAAGTAATGTCTCTGCTTTTGAATATGCTGTCTAGGTTGGTCATAACTTNTGCAGTCACCATCTGCAGTGATTTTGGAGCCCCCAAAAATAAAGTCAGCCACTGTTTCCACTGTTTCCCCATCTATTTCCCATGAAGTGATGGGACCAGATGCTATGATCTTCATTTTCTTTGAATGTTGAGTTTTAAGCCTATTTTTTCACTCTCCTCTTTTACTTTCATTAAGAGGCTCTTTAGTTCTTCCCTTTCTGTCATAAGGGTGGTGTTATCTGCATATCTGAGGTTATTGATATTTCTCCCGGAAATCTTGGTTTCAGCTTATGCTTCATCCAGCCTAGCATTTCTCATGATGTACTCTGCATATAAGTTAAATAAGCACAGTGACAGTATACAGCATTGATGTACTCCTTTCTCAATTTGGAACCAGTCTGCTGTTCCATGTCCAGTTCTAACTGTTGCTTCCTGACCTGCACACAGATTTCTCAGGAGGCAGGTCAGATGGACTGTTATTCCCATCTTTTGAAGAATTTTCCACAGTTTGTTGTGATCCTCACAGTCAAAGTCTTTGGCATAGTCAATAAAGCAGAAGTAGATGTTTTTCTGGAACTCTCTTGCTTTTTCGATCATCCAACATATGTTGGCAACTTGATCTCTGTTTCCTCTGCCTTTTCTAGATCCAGCTTAAACATCTGGAGGTTCACGGTTCACTTACTGTTGAAGCCAGGCTTGGAGAATTTTGAGCATTATTTTACTAGGGTGTGAGATGAGTGCAATTGTGCGGTAGTTTGAGCATTCTTTGGCACTGCCTTTCTTTGGAATTGGAATGAAACTGACCTTTTCCAGTCCTGTGGCCACTGCTGAGTTTTCCAAACTTGCTGGCGTATTGAGTGCAACACTTTCACAGCATCATCTTTCAGGATTTGAAAGAGCTCAACTGGAATTCCATCACCTCCACTAGCTTTGTTCGAGTGATGCTTCTTAAGACCCACTTGACTTCACATTCCAGGATGTCTGCCTCTAGGTGAGTGATCACACCATCATGATTATCTGGGTCGTGAAGATCTTTTTTGTATAGTTCTTTTGTGTATGCTTGCTACCTCTTCTTAATATCTTCTGCTTCTGTTAGGTCCATACCATTTCTGTCCTTTATTGAGCCCATCTTTGCATGAAATGTTCCCTTGGTATCTCTAATTTTCTCGAAGAGCTCTCTGGTCTTTCCCATTCTATTGTTTTCCTCTATCTATTTGCATTGATCACAGAGGAAGGCTTTCTTATCTCTCCTTGCTATTCTTTGGAACTCTGCATTCAAATGGGTATATCTTCCCTTCACTCCTTTGCTTTTCACTTCTCTTCTTTCCATAGCTATTGGTAAGCTATTTATAGCTATTTGTCACTCCTCAGACAACCATTTTGCCATTTTGCATTTCTTTTCCACGGGGATGGTGTTGATCCCTGCCTCCTGTACAATGTCATGAACCTCCTTCCATAGTTCATCAGGCACTCTATCAGATCTAATCCCTTAAATCTATTTCATACTTCCACTGTATAATTGTTAGGGATTTGATTTAGGTCATACCTGAATGGTCTAGTGGTTTTCCCTGATTTCTTCAATTTAAGTCTGATACTGGCAATAATGAGTTCATGATCTGAACCACAGTCATCTCCTGGTCTTTTTTTGCTGACTGTATGGAGCTTTTCCATCTTTGGCTGCAAATAATATAATCAACCTGATTTCGGTATTGACCATCTGGTGATGTCCATGTGTAGAGTCTTCTCTTGTTTACTAAGTATATGCAGGTATTATTTTGGCTGCACTGTGTCTTCATTGCTTTGCAGGGGCTTTGCTGTGAATGGGGGCTACTCTTCAATGCGGGGCACCTGCTTCTCACTGTGGTGGTTTCTCTTGCTGCTGAACACAGGCTCCTGGCACGTGGGCTTCAGTAGTTGCAGCACACAGGCCCAGCTTCCCTGCAGCATGTGAAAAATTCCCAGACCAGAGATCGAACCAGTGTCCCCCGTATCAACAGGTGGATTCTTATCTGCTGCACCACCAGGGAAGTCCTGTGCAGTACAATTCTAAGCTCTAGAAATACAGCGATAGGAAAGAAAGTTCCTGCTCTGCTCTCTAGAAGTTTGTGTTCTAATGGAGGAGGCAGATGATAAAGAAGTACCTAGGACAGATGCTATGAAGAAGTTAAGACAATGTAACAGTGACTGGAGTGGAGTGAGCACTTTAGAAATGGTGGTCAGGAAAGTTCTGTCTGAAGGGGATGATGTTTGAACTGAGATCTAAATGAAACTATCCTCAGAAGATCTGAATGAAGAGGGTCCCAGGCAGAGGAAAGAATCCCTGCAAAGACCTTGAGGGAGAGGTGAGCCTGGCACATTTGATGAGCAAGAGGAAAGCCAGAGAGGCTGGAGCAGGGGGTCTTACCCCAAGTCATACAGACAATAACGAGCACAGATGCACAGAGGACAGTCAAATCTAGCTCTGCCTACAGCCACAGCCCATACACTACCACTAAACTAATTGCCTGAAGGAACAAATCAAATGTTCTACCTGTTGTCATCAACATGTAGAAGTGTGTTTTTAACTTGAACAACCCAAAGAAAATCCAAAGAAAAAGGAACACATGGAATACAAAAGTCAGAATAGAAGTCTCATAAGCAGAAAGGCTTCCCTCAGAGAGGAGGTCCGAAGACAAACAAGGCGTTGTATTGCACAAGCTGTATCAAACCCAGCTTCATCTAACCCTGATTTTAACCTCAGCCCATTATGCATTCACAGTTCTTATCGCAGAATGAAATCCCTTGGGGGTAATGGGAGGCAGCTCTAATACTTCAGATTAGGAGCTCAGATAAACTTAAGGTCCAAAATTCTTCCAGTTTCTCACGGATGCCTGCAGAAAGGTACTCAGTCTGGAGGGCTCCTACTTCTAGAGGCTCCATGAGACGAGTCCTTGGCAGGCAGGAGCCATCTGGGTGAGAGTTTCTGCAGGAGACCCTGCAGGGTTGGCTGGTCAGGTGTGATGAAACCAGTGCACGCACAGGAGAGGGTGCTAGGTTCAGACAGGAGTTGTCGCTGAGATAGTCATCATCGGGTAAGTGGCAGAGGGCCAAACTGTGGGCAGGGGAGGCTCAAGTTGCCAAGCAAGCTGTTATAGACAAAGAGGGCAGAAAACTTTATCAAAATGAAACACCACCTGTGAATCCGAGTGACAAGTTTTCTAACACCTTGCTGGATCAAATAAGCCCACTTTAAGGCAGGTCAGCCTGGGTTTAATGGAATAGCCGTGTCCCAAAGAAATCTCACTTAGTCCTGAAGGGCTGGACCTCTACTCTTTATCCAAGTACACAGAACGATCTATTCCAGTTCAGCCAGGGGAGGAAGATTAGCCCAATTTTCCTGCTGATAGTTGGCATTTAAAAAAAGGTGCTTTCCTAGGGTGTGATTTGTATGTTCTGCTGGTGTGATCCGTGGGTGGTAGGCAAAGATACAGATCTCCTCTGAGATCTACGGAGTCAGCCCTTCCAAAAGTGAGATGAATCATGAACCACATTCTTTCATGAGTTGATGAGAGGGGGAAAAAAAATCCATGGAAAAACAATCTATGAATAGTAGTAGTAGGAACTATTTGGTTGGCCAAAAGTTTCTTTGGGCTTTCTTTGTAAGCTGTTACAGAAAGATCCAAACAAATTTTTCAGCCAGCCCAATACTTCTGATTTTAAGTTTCATGCCAGATCCTAAAACAACACATTATATCTTACGAAATCCTCACCATGACCCTATGAAATTGATGCTATTAATAGTCCAGTTTACAGATAAAGAAGTTTGGACTTAGATAAGTAATTCATGCAAGATCACTCATTAGTGAGAAACAGCCAAAGGTCTCCTTACCTGGGCTAGGTCTGTGCTCTTTATTTTTTTAATCGACTTTATTGAGGTATAATTTGTGTTCAGTGTATTGCACATACCTTAAGTGAGCAATCATTTTAGTTTTGACAAATGTGTAAACTCTTGTGCACACGTGCGTACATGCTCAGTCACTCAGCTCTGTCAGACTCTTTGTGACCCCATAGACTGTAGCTCTCCGCACTCTTCTGTCCATGGAATTCTCCAAGCAAGAGTACTAGAGTGGGTTTCCTATTCTACGGGATCTTCTCAGCCCAGGGATATAACCTGCCTCTCATGTCTTTTGCATTGGCAGGCAGATTCTTTACCACTGCGCTGCTGCTGCTAAGTCGCTTCAGTCATGTCCGACTCTGTGAGACCCCATAGACGGCAGCCCACCAGGCTCCCCCGTCCCTGGGAATATCCAGGCAAGAACACTGGAGCAGGTTGCCATTTCCTTCTCCAATGCAGGAAAGTGAAAAGTGAAGGGGAAGTCGCTCAGTCGTGTCCGACTCTTCGCAGCCCCGTGGACTGTAGCCACCAGCCTTCTCCGTCCATGGGATTCTCCAGGCAAGAGTACTGGAGTGGGGTGCCATTGCCTTCTCCACTGCGCTAAATGCCATCAATTCAAGGTTAATAATTCTTCACCCGCCTCTTATATCTTTGCATCAATCTTCCCACCCCTGGCAACCACCATCTACTTTCTTATACTAAAAGATAGTTTGGCTTTGTTTTAGAAGTTTAGAGAAATAAAATGAGATAGCATTGAACTCTTTCATGTCTGACTTCCTTTGCTCTGCATATTTCTGAGATTCCTTCATGTTAATGCATGTTTTAATAGTGCATTCTTGTTACTACTGTGGAGAAGGAAATGGCACCCCACTCCAGTACTCTTGCCTGGAAAATCCCATGGACGGTGGAGCCTGGTGTGCTGCAGTCCATGGGATCACAAAGAGTTGGACACGACTGAGTGACTTCACTTTCTTTCTTTCTTGTTACTACTGAGTAGCATTCCATTATTTGTCAAACCCTTCATCGTTTGATTGATATTTGGGCTCTATCATGATCTGACTATTATGAATAAGCTTGCTGTGAACATTTATAAATCTTTTTCTGAGCGTGTATTTTCATTTATCTTTGGTAAATATCTTGAAATCTAGCAATGGAATTGCTGGGTCATTAGGTTACTGTATGTTTACCTTTATAAAAAATTGCCAAACTCTTTTCCAAAGTGGTTAGACCATTTTACACTCCTGCCAGCAAGGTGTGAGAGTTCCAGTTGCTCCACATATTTGAGAATACTTGGTATTGGACTCCTCTGGTGGCTCTGTGGTAAAGAATCCACCTGCCAGTGCAGGAGACACAGGTTCAATCCCTGATCCAGGAAGATCCCACATGCATTGGAGCAACTAAGCCCAGGCACAACTATTGAGCCTGTGCTCGAGAGCCTGGAAGCTGAAACTGCTGAATCCACGTGCTGCAACTCTTTCAGCCAAGGGTCCTAGAGCCAGTGTTCCCCTATGAGAGAAGCCACCACAGAGAGAAAGCCACAGGCCACAGTTAGAGAGCAGCCCCGCTAGCCACAGCTAGAGAAAAGTCCGTGTTGCAATTAAGACCCAGCACAGCCAATAAACAAATAAATAAAATTATTTTTTAAAAAAGGATTCTTGATATTGCCTCATTACTTATGGTAAATATCTTCTTGTGCTTTTGGCCATGTGCATATTTTTCTTTTGTGAGGTATCTGTCCAAGTCTTTAGCCCATTACTTGGGCTGTTTGGCTTATGATTATTGAGTTGTAAGGATTTTTGTATATTCTGGGAAAATGCCCTTTGACAGACACGTGCATTGAGACTATTTCGCCCAGTATGCGGCTTGTCATTTCATTTTCTTGATGTTGTCTTTCAAAGAGAAGAAATTCTAATTTTGATGAAGTTCAATTTATCATGCTTTTGTTTTGTGCTTTTTCTGTCCTAATAAATCTTGCTTAACCCAAGCTTTCAAAGATTCAGTTCAGTTCAGTTCAATCGCTCAGTCATGTCCGACTCTTTGTGACCCCATGAATCACAGCACTCCAGGCCTCCCTGTCCATCACCAACTCCCGGAGTTCACTCAGACTCATGTCCATCGAGTCAGTGATGCCATCCAGCCATCTCATCCTCTGTCGTCCCCTTCTCCTCCTGCCCCCAATCCCTCCCATCATCAGAGTCTTTTCCAATGAGTCAACTCTTCGCATGAGGTGGCCTAAGTACTGGAGTTTCAGCTTCAGCATCATTCCTTCCAAAGAAATCCCAGGGCTGATCTCCTTCAGAAANGCCAACTTTTTCACTCTCCTCTTTTACTTTCATTAAGAGGCTCTTTAGTTCCTCTTCGCTTTCTGCCATAAGGGTGGTGTCATCTGCATATCTCAGGTTATTGATATTTCTCCCAGCAATCTTGATTCCAGCTTGTGTTTCTTCCAGCCCAGCGTT